>OVAO01000336.1:3635-22863 GCA_900406285.1 Biscutella auriculata
TTGGATATAGTTGTGTAGGAGAAGGTTGTGATTGGCGTGTGTATTGTTCAGTCTCTAAGAGTACCGTATTTGCTTGAATAGAAGGACTTGTAGCTGCAAGAAATGGGAAATCTCTGGAATACCTTGCGAGCATGCATATACAGTTATAGTATGTTAGTCATTGGTTTCGGAGAGCTTTGTGGCGGAGGACATACCTTACGGGATTGACACCAATGAGAGGTGTACGGTTTTGGCCAACAGGAGTAGAAGGAATGATTCATCAATCTCCTGAGCCACTACAACCGGGTAGAAAGAAGAAGAGCAGGAAGGAGAAGAGGAAGAAAGACATCAATGAATCACCAACGAAGAAACAATCAAAGTTTCCTAAAAGGGTTATGACTTGTAAGGAGGGTGGTGAAAAAAGTTATAACTCTAGGTTCCATAAGAAGACTTCACAATCTACTCAACCAGAACCCTCTCAAGGGATTATCACTCAAGATCATGGTTTGAGTCTAGAATAAACTTGTGTGTTTGTGTTCATTTAAAAAACTCGGTCTAAGTTTTGTGTTTTGTCATTTAAAAAACTCGGTCATTGAAAAACACATTATCTTGTGTCTTGTGTTTTGTCATTTAAAAAACACATTTATCTTATGTTTTGTGTTTTGTCTTCCACGAGCCTTTGTTTGGATAAAAAGAACATTGACTTGTGTTTTGAGTCTACTTGTTTAGTTTAATCAACACAAATGAAACATCACGTTTACTTTAAAGACCACAATGAGTCACAGTATCACAACAATTAAAATATTACAATGAATCCAATACAACAATGAAAACAAGCCATCTAAAATCTCATCAAACAAGCCATCTTAAATCTCATCAATTAACTACCAAAATGACTCCAAACATCACAATAAGAATGAAACAAGTGACAACTACAAGCAAGACAATCTTAAAAGCTTTCTTGACTTCCATTTTAGCTTCCAATTTTACTTCCATTAATATTTCTTCACTTCTTTCAATTTGTCTTTCCATACCAATGGTAAAAGCTTCTTCAAGCCTCCCAACTCGATCACAAAGTGTCTCTAACTCCTCTACCAATGCTTCATCAGCCCACTTTAATTTGTGGTTATCATTAGCAAGCTATCAAGACAACCCATCAAATTCTCATTTGTTGTTGTTGTTATACATCAAACAGAGACAAAATTCTGATGAATTCGCAAGCTTATCGTGTTCTTTGCAGCTATTACACACCGTAAGTATCGACGATTGAGATTGTTTTGGCTTTTGGATGTTATTGCAAGAACTCTTTCTCCACACCAACAACGTTTGAGCACACCTCTCTGTCGAGAGTTTGAAGTTCCACTAGAACCACCATAACTATACATCATCAATCAGTTTTCAAACAATTAAAAAATTCTCAGAATCATGAAATTGAGAAGTCAACAGCTCGACCTCTCTGTCGAGAGTAGAAAACAAAAATCAGAGTAATTGATATGAGAAAGCAACGAAATCACCATCTAACTTGAACCATGTTGCTAACAATCCGAAAATCGAAGGAGATAGAACAACAATTAAGAAAAATCAAATTGCTAACAATCCAAAATCGAAGTGTATATGGTGAAATCTCATAGTAGAGTCAACTAATAACAACAACGAAATCAAGTACTAGACTGAAAACAAGCTTACGATTTGGGATTCTCGGATTTGGAGGTTTAACAATTCTGGGATTTTAGGGTTTGCGATTTGGGATTTTTTTCTTTTGGCTTTTTTGGTTTTGCGATTTTTGGTTCAAAGGCATATACAATTCGGTTTAGGGTTTACTCGGTTTTCGTTTGGTTAGCAGCGCTCCGGTTTAGTTTTAATTGGTTTGTAAAAAACCGTTAAGTTTTATTAGCAATGTACAAATTGATTGTGAAGTTTGACATTAGGGATAAATAGATCGCTAACTTTCTAATTCGGGGGATATAAGTTGAGGTCCAAACTTCGGGTAGAAGTGGTGTTATATGGGTATACTTTAGGGGGAAATAGATCGTCGATCCTAAAAACTTAGAGATTTTGTAAAAATGCTAGAATTTTGTATTTTGGATTTTATGTTGATTTGGTGGATAGTTATCTATAAAATTAAGAGATTCTGTAAAACGCTAGAATTTTGTACTATATATTTCCTGATTTGATGTATAATAATCCAAAAAATCTTAGAGATTTTGAATAACAACGAATTTTGTATTTTCATAAATAATTTGATAAATAATATCCCACAAAACTTAGAGATTTTGTAAAACGCCAATTTTTTCATTTTGGAAGATAATAGTCCATACAAATTGAGAGACTTTATAAGTTTCTAGAACTTTGTATTTTTTAGAAATTTTGATGATTTAGTGGATAAAAAGTACATGAAAATGAGAGATTTTATAAAACGATAGAATTTTGTGTTTTGGGAAATTATGCTGATTTTGTAGATTTTGCAGATTTGGCGGATAATAGTCTATGAAATTGAGAGATTTTTCAAAACAATAGGAATATATATTGAAAATTATGTTAATTTTCTACATAAAAATTAGATATATGAGAGACTTATACACTCCTAGAAATTTGTAGTTTCTTAAATTATGTTGATTTGGTATATAACAATTCATGAAAACTGAGAGATTTTTTAATACACTAGGATTTTTATGTTAGGAAATTATGCAAATTGATGGATAATAGTCCATCAAACTAAGAGATTTTTTAAAACAGTAGAATTTTATATTTATCATATTTGATGTATAGTAGTCCATAATATTTTTTCTTTTTTGGAAATTATGCTCTTTTATGGGACAATAAGCTAAAAAACTTGAATTTTGTGTTTTGAGAAATTGTGTTTATTTTATGGATAATTGTCCATAAAATTGAGACATTTCCTAGAACACTAGAACTCTGTAATGAAATTATGCTCATTTTATAATAATCTATAAAAATTTAGATATTTTCTAAAACGTTAGAACTTTTTATTTAGGGATTTTTGCTAATTTGGTGGATAGTAATCCATTAAAACTTGGAGATTTTTAAAAATCCTATAATTTATATTTTGATAAATTATACTAATTTGGTGGATAATTTTCCTTAAAAACTGAGAGATTTTATGAAATTCTAGAATTTTGTATTTTTGAAATTATGCTCATTTGATGGATAATAGTCAACAAAAAATAAATATTTTATATAACGTCATAATTCAATGTTCGAGAAATTATGTTATTTTGATGCATAATAGTTCACAAAACTGAAAGATTTGTAAAGCGCTAAACTTTTGTATTTTGAGAAATTATGTAAATTTCTAAAAATAGTCCATAAATATTGAGAGATTTTGGGAAAGACTAGAATTTCATATTTTGCATATCTCATGGATAATAGTCAATAAAATTGAGAAATTTTGTAAAACTCTAGAATTTTGTATTTTGGAAAGTATGCTCATTTGGTGGATAATAAGCAATGAAAACTAAGAGGTTTTGTAAAACGCTAAAATTGGTATTATAACAGTTCATAAAATTGCAAGATTTCAAAAAGCTATAGTTTTGTATAATAGGCAATTATGTTAATTTTGTGGATAGTGCATAAAAACTAGGAGATTTTATAAAACACTAAAATTTCTTGTTTTGCATATTTGGTAGATAATAGTCCATAACATTGACAGGTTTTGTAAACACTATAATGTTGTATTTTGGGAAATTATATTGATTTGGTGGATAATAGTCCACAAAATTTAGAGATTTTGTAAAATGCTAGTATTTTTGTTATGAGAAACTATGGTAATTTGGTGTGTAACAATATACAAAAAAAACTGAGGGAATTTGGTAAAATGCTAGATTTCTTTATTTTTTGAAATTATACGAATTTGGTGGGTAATGATAAGTTTGACTTTCATTGACTAAGAACCGTACTTATAAATTGATTAATCATATGGGGTTTATGTCGAACCGAGTCGGGATGAGATAACTAGCACTAGTTCTATAGAGAATCTACTTGGTCGGTTGATAATAAGAGTTTGGATCTATTACAATCAACCCTAGTTAAGCATACTAATCAAAACAAAACACAAAAGTCAACAAAAAAGTCAAAGAAAGCCAAATGTAGTATAAAAGTCAATGAAATCGAATAAACTCAAAAACAGTGATAAAGCGATACATATGAACCAGGGAAATCAATTTGGACAGTCAATTCTATGCTTAAGATGTTCAATTTCAACATTAAATGCTTATCTTAGGTCTAGGAATCTCAATTATAGACTAATTCACTCCTGTGATAGAAATTCATTTCTTAAACATGCAATCTACATAATCCCTTTGTAACAAGCACAATCAAGAAGCAATACAATCAATTTCATGGAACCATCTAACAACTCTAACACAATTCCTTGGAAAGACTTGCTAAACAACCTAAAAATTTGGTCTAGGAATTTTATTGAACACCTTTCGAGCATAAAATTTCCTAAGCTCAAGAATAAGATGATCAATCAAATCCAAACATTAAACACATAGATATGAAGAACATAATAGACTAACAAACCCTAAACATCATAAGCAATCAATATCAAACCTTTATCTATCTTAATTCATAGCTTATAAGGCAACTCACAAACCATGTTTAAACCACTAAATCTTATGTTTGGGGAGTGCTTAAACATGATCCAAAGAGAAGAATAGATAAGAAAGATGGAATAGCGAAACAAATCTCAAAGATCAATACCAAAACAAAACAATCTTCAAATAGAAAAGAGAGAATAGGAGATGAAACTTAAAACTTGCATATGAATAAAACTAGAGTAAAAGTCTCATACATAAGGTTTTAGGGTTTTTGCATTTATATCAAATAAGAAAAAGAAGCAAATTTTATCTTGGCCAACTTGGTTTTTGAACATCCGTCAGATCGGTATCAGTCACACGGGAGCGGTATGTGTGATAGGTATGGGGCTCTCCGTCTTTAGCAGTGATATGTACCGGTCATATGTAACTGGTACCTTGGCCGGTATCGATGATCCGTCTGTGGTTGTGACTTGTACTAGTCTCTGGTATCGACTTCTTTGGCCCGGTACAAGTCACTATTTCAACTTTTGTCTTTGGTACCAATATAACTCCACCGGTATGGTCACCGATACACTCGTACCAGCTTGGCTCGACCGATACAACTATTCGATTATATCATGTTTTCACTCCAAAGTGTTGTTTTTCGACTTGTTTCTCCGTTTTTGCTCAACTCTGCACCTGAAACATGATATGCAATGCAAATGCATCCTAAAAAGACCTAAATGCAACCTAAACTAATGAAAAACGAATGAAACTGAGCATTAAAACGATAAAAACACTACACATCAGGTAAAAGTCAATAAATTTTTTGAGATTTTATAAAATGAGAATTTTGTATTTTGAGAAATTATGTTGCTTTCCTGTCTAATATTCTATAAAAAACTATGAGATTTTATAAAACACTAGAATTTTATATTTTGAGAAATTATGTTGATTTGGTTTATAATAGTCTATAAAAATTGAGAATTTTTTAGACACTAGAATTATGTCTTTTGGAAAATCATGCTAATTTGTTGGATTTTGTATTTTGGAAAATTATGTTGATTTAGTGGATAATAGTTTACAATAATTTAGAGATATTGTAAAATGCTAAAAAATTATATTTTGAGAAATTTTGTGATTTAGTGGAATAGAGTCCACAAAATTGAGAGAACTTTAAAAAAGCTAGAATTAGTATTTGAGAAATTATGCTAATTTGGTGCATAATAGCCCATAAAAACTAAATTTTTTTTGTAAAATGATAGAATTTTATATTCCTAGAAATTATGCTCATTTACTGGATAATAGTAAATAAAAACTAGAATTTTTAATTTCGGTAATTATACTAATTTGATTGATAACTTTTCATGAAATTAAGACAATTTATAAAACACGAGAATATTGTATTTCATAAATTATGTTGATTTGGTGGATAATAATTCAAAGAATGAGAGATTTTGTAAAACACTATATTTTTGGTATTTTAGAAAATTATGATATTTTTTTGTACAAGTTAGTACATAAATATTGGGAAAATTTGTAAAATACTAGAGTTTTACATTTTCTTAAATTATATTGATTTGGTGGATAATATGTCACATAAACCAAAAGATTTTGTAAAAGGGTAGAATTTTATATTTTAAGAAACTATGTTGATTTGGTGGATAATAATTAAAAAATGAGAGATTTTGTAAAACACTACATTTTTGGTATTTTGATCAATTATGATAATTTTTTGGTATAAGGTGGTCCATAATATTGGAAAATTTTGTAATACTAGAGTTTTATACTTTCTTAAATTATATTGATTTGGTGGATAATAGGCAATAAAAATTGAAAGATTTTATAAAATACAAGAATTTTATGTTTTGAAAAATATGTTTAATTGGTGGATAATATGCCACAAAAACTAAGAGATTTTGTAAAATGGTAAAATTTTATATTTTGGAAAATTATATATATTTGGTGGATAATATTAAAAATGAAAGATTTTGTAAACACTAGATTTTGATATTTTAGGAAATTGTGATAATTTTTTGGTAGAAGGTAGTCCATAATATCGGGGAAATTTGTAATACTAGATTTTTATATTTTCTTAAATTATATTGATTTCATGGATAATATGGCATAAAAACTAAGAGATTTTGTAAAATGGTAGAATTATTATATTTTGAGAAATTTTGTTGATTTGCTAGAAGGTAGTCCATAAATATTGGGAAAATTTGTAAAATACTAGATTTTTATACTTGCTTAAATTATATGTATTTGGTGGATATCATGCCATAAAAACTAAGAGATTTTATAAAATTGTAGCCTTTTTATATTTAGAAAATTATGTTGATTTGGTGGATAATAATTAGAAAATGAGAGATTTACAGATTTTTGGTATTTTGTGAAACTATGGTAATATTTTGGTAGAAGGTAGTCCATATCTATTGAGAAAATTTGTAAAATAACTAGAATTTTCTATTTTTCTTAAACTATATTGATTTGGTGGATAATAGGCCATGAAAATTTAAAGATTTTATAAAACATTAGAGTTTTGTGTTTTGATAAATATTATTATTTGGCGGATAATAGACCACAAAAACTAAGAGATTTTGTAAAATGGTAGAATTTTATATTTTGGGAAATTATGTTGATTTGGTGGATAATAATACAAAAAATGAGAGATTTTGTAAAACACTAGATTTTTGGTATTTTTGAAAATTATGATAATTTGTTGGTAGAAGGTAGTCCATAAGTATTGGGAAATTTTGTAAAATACTATAGTTTTATATTTTCTTAAATTATATTGATTTGATGGATAATAAGTCACAAAATCTAAGAGATTTTATAAAACACTATATTTTTGTATTTTGGAAAATTATATGGTTTGGTGGAAAATTGTCAAGAAAAATTTAGAGATTTTGTAAATGTTAGAATATTTTATTTTAGAAATTATGTTTATTTTGTGGATAACAGTTCATAAAAATTGAGAGATTATGTAAAGCATTATAATTTTGTATTTGATAAATTATGGTGATTTGAAGGGTTAAGTAAAACGCTCAATTTGAATTTTGAAAAATTATGATGATTTACTGGACAATAGTCCATAAAAATTGATTTGATGGTATTCTGTAAACTATATTGATTTGATAGATAATAGTCCATAAAGGTAAGCGATTTTGTAAAACGCTATAAATTTGTATTGAGAGAATTATGTTGATTTAGTGGATAGTAGTTCATAAAATTTAGAGATTTTATAAAATGTTAAAATTTAGTGTTTTGGGAAACTATGTTAATTTGGTGGATAATAATCCAAAAAACAAAAGTTATCTTATAGGACTATTTTGATCAAATGGGTTTTTTTCGTATAGTCCCATTTGCAGAATTTGGGGAATAATATGGTCGAACTTTTGTTTGTGATATCTTGTTTTTTTTTTGAGAGAGGAATCAAACTTTTGAGAGGAATGAAAAAATGGTAATTACAAGAGGAGAGTTGATAGCATTACAAGAAGAGAAAAGTTGTGATGGCCAAAAAGAATCAGAAATGGAAAGAAGAGAACCAGAGGAGAAGTTCATCAGTGAGGAGGATAGTGGCGGGTGAAAAGCGACAGAGTGGACAACAAATCTTGCGGCTAACATCGAACCATGTGTCAACACAGAGACTGTGAAACTCATGGGAACAAGGTAGAGACTTGATCGCATCTTCTTCCTCCATTCTCATCAGACACACACTGCAACACTCTTCCACTCTTCCTTTTCCCTGCACTCTCGGGTATAGAAACGCCAGCCACTTCTCCAGACCCATCGTCCTCTTCTTCTTGTTATTTTGAGTTCTCTCCACTTTTGGTTATCCGAGTGAGAGGCGTGTCTGTTGGAGAGACATAAAAAGAAGGGTTAGTCACTGTTGCGTGGTTTGCAAGGTCTCCTCTTTAATGGATTACAATGCACGTTAAAATACCTTTCTCTTTTGTTCACACACCAACACTAAGACCCTTACTTCTCACCTCCTCTCTCTGCTTTCTCTATACGTATCCCTTTTTTTTTCTTTATTCATGCATATCACATTCTCAAATCAAAATAAAAAAGACTCATTCGGATATATAGATACGTGTGTCTGGATTCCAACAGAAGACATATCCAGATAAGAAAGAGTGTCTCAATATAATTATGTTTATCATTTGAAACTCCATCTCAACTAAAAATTAGGTAAGTGAGTTGCCTTATCCCATCACTCACACTTTTTTAAATTTCTTTTTTTATTTTATTTACTTTTTTGACAAAATTGCATAAATACTCCTCAATATTTTTCTGCTCTCATCGTTTATGTATTGGTTCGCCAAAACCGGACCCTCCAGTTCTCTCGGAAGGTTTTCCATTTGCTGATGAACATTTACAGTGTTACAGGACGGTGGGAGGATTTTGATAGAGTGAGAGAGGTGGTGAAAGAGAGGAAATTAGGATGGTGTGGCCTTGTGAACTTGAAAGAGATAGTCCATTGCCTGAGACTAGGATGCAAAGAGGCAGAAAATGTGATTACTGAGACTAGTCTAGAGGAAGTTGTTACAGTGATTAACTAACATTATAAGCTAATCCTCAGGTCAAAACATACGGTCACTCCTTTGCGAGATCCAGCCTATGAATTTAAAAATTGAAGCTTTTGAATGAATCTCTTTCTTGCATTCTTTTAGAACACATCATCAATAATCATGGCTTCTTACCTTGTTGGAGAAGCATGAAGAGTAATCTTGAGAAACAAAACTCTGTAACATCACATTTCCACGCTGTCCCTATTGACATGTTTCTCAAGTTTGAATAATGCGAGAGGGATATACATAGAAAATATGACTCAAGGAAGAAATGATTGGAGTCTGAAATTGATTCAAAAGAAGTTGATTCCGACAAACTCCATTAATATTAAGAACAAAAAAGACCAAACCAAACTTGAGTCTGTCCATTAACAAAAATGATGCAATGTTAGAAGATTGATATACCAAAACCAAATTATATAAAAGAAGAGAGTTTTTTCCAATCATCATAGAATGGAACATGCCTTCTGCCCTTTGTTCTTCTTCTTCTTCTGCTTCGGCGGTTGCAAGACCACTCGGATTGCAGCATCAAAAACCCCCTTCACATTCTACAATCATTAACATTAGCATTAACATTAACACCATTGAATCTCTGAAAGAGTTACACTAATCAAAATACCTCTTGAGATTTGGAACTGCATTCAATGTAAGAAGGTGCTCCTATTAGCTTCATCAGCTCCTCTCCCTGACCGGTAGTAATTGGTACAGCTCCAGGATGGTCGACGAAGAACTGCTTATCATCTCGAAGATCTAAAAAGAAGTAGCAACACACACACACACACACTCTGTGACACAACTAGTAATAAAAAGGTCGTGAGATCAGGAAGAATACTGAAAGTCTCACCAAGCTTTGTTCCAACAAGGATGATGGGAACACCAGGTGCGTAATGTGTCAACTCTGGGATCCACTGTAAAACCAGAACACTGACTTTATGAGAGAGTTCAACAACTCAAATAACATGAAAGAAGATTTATGGGGGATTTTGTTTCTAAAACCTTTTTGGAGACGTTTTCATAACTGGCTTTACTGATAAGGGAGAAGGCCAATATGAAAACGTCTGCTCCTCGATAGCTCAGTGGTCTTAATCTATTGTAATCCTCTTGTCCTATTGATATTGCAAAGATCTAAGATCCAAAAGTACCCAAAAAAACCATAATCCAAAAATTTCAAATAGGATAGTTATATGAAAAACCTGCAGTATCCCACAATCCAAGATTCACAGTGCTTCCATTAACCACCACATTTGCACTGAAATTATCAAAAACTGTGGGGACATAATCCTGTATTCAGAAGAAACCAAAAAAATACAAGAACATTGTGGAGATAAAGCTTGAGATTCTATTAAAACAAGAAACATGAACATGATGAAAGAATTGGGACATGAGTACCGTAGGGAAAGTGTTGCTTGTGTAAGATATCAACAAACAAGTTTTTCCGACAGCTCCATCACCAACCGTCACGCACTTTACGAACCTCGAGGCAGCCATTTTCCCCCTTCCTCCAAGATTATAGTTTCAGGAGAAAATATATTAAAAAAAAAAAACCTAAAAATTTAGCCTAAAAGAGGCTTGAAATTGGTGATCCTTGCAGTTTGTGTAAATTTTGTTACTATTCTCGGTGCTCAACATAAATCTACCATCTGGGCATTGCGGATTCGAAAGGAGCCAACTTTGTCCCAGAAAATAGAAACTCTATTCACCCAAAGAAAAGAAACAAACAAAAAAATTACGAAAATGGAAGAAGACAGAGACCAAAAAACGAAGAGTTTGTTAGTTAGTTAGTTAGCTAGCTTTCGCCGGGTAAAATGGCTTTGAAACGTTCTGCTTGAAAAAATAATCAAATTTTCTGCCAAAAAAAACTCTCCTTCTACTTCCGACAATTGTGGATTTCCTATTTTATTAGCTCCAACAAAAACACCAATCTATTTTGTGTTTATGTATGGGTAATTACATTATGGAGTTGTTTTAATAAAATCATTAAACTTGCTTTCTTGTTTAAGCAATGTCCCTTAACTAACTCACTAACTAACAAACGATTCAGGAGTTGGTAAGATGCATAATTATACACTATCAACAATGATTGACTTCATTATCGCCACTTCAGAAACATTAAAGTCTTTAACCAATTGCAATTTTTACGAAATTAGCATAAACTCAAGTCAAGTTCATAACATTTTGCCAAAAGGTTTGCTTGGATCAAGCAAAAACAGAGGGGAAATGGTAAAACAATATGTCTGATCTGTCTTTCTCTCTCTCTCTCTCTCTAAGGTAGCAACCTCTTGACCTCCTCTTGATCCTCACCAATACTCTTAGCTTGGTTGTAAACAGACTCAAAGGCTTGCATACACACACTTGAAAACCCAACCATTGCCTGAAACACATGAGGGAATCCCATCTGCAAGTTATTCAGAGTCATGGCTCTAGTCACACTAACCGACTTCTCATGCTTACTTTTCTCTTCTTCTGCTTTTCCCTTTAGCATCTCAACCTTTGCTCTCTTCTCTATCACTGGATTCTTTTTCCTGCTCTCTGGCACCGAGTATGGACTGTATTTGCTCTCTAATGCTCTCAGCCCAGCTGCTTTCTTCTCATAATCTTTTGACATTGATTCCGTTCTCTTCTTCTGCTTGTGCTCCTCGGCTTGTTGAGCCACAATTCCATGGACTGCAGTCAGAAAGCTCTTGATCCCTTCAGATGCTACTTTATCGGGGATCCGGTCAATAGCCAAGTGCCATTCCTCGCAGAAGTTATAGATCTTTGACTCATAGCTATTCCTAACAAGTGGGTTCTTGCTGAACTGGAACAGACTTAACCTGAGCCAACCCGTGAGAGACTGGATGTATTCACGTTGGGCCTTGACCAAATTGCAGAAAGACTGATGCCATTGTTGGACCTCAAGCTCAAGCTGAAGAGTTGATTGTCGGTGGAGCTCGGAAGTGGGTTCATTGGAAGGAATGGTGTTGAGGTACTTAAGCTGCTGAACAATATGAGTTTGAACCTGGTGACTCTCGTACATACTCCTCCACATACACATCAGCCTACATTACATTATACAAGAACCTAGTTCATATTGACCAAGGGAAAATAAGAAGCTTAGTTAGATGAAGCAATGGTATACACAGAACTAACCCTTTAACGAGCTCGATGAGCTGAGGATAGAGCTCGGTCTCTCTGACCTTGATAATCTCGTTAGAGGCGCTCTGGATAGCTTGTGAAGACACTGTGAGCTGAGATTCTAACTTCTCAACATCTTTCTTAGCCTTCTCAGTCTTCACATACTCAGCTCTCTTCATCTCAAGTCTCCTGACTTGCTCCACCTTCTTCTCGTGCTCTATCTTTACGCTCTCTGCATTCTGCAACAACACAAATTTACAAAGCAACAGACAGTCAGTCTTANTAGACAGTCAGTCTTACACTGCTTGCCAAGGAATCATCATCAGAATTAAGTACACACGTGGGTTCTCTTACACTATCTTACTCANCAGACAGTCAGTCTTACACTGCTTGCCAATGTGTCTATGTACATAACACACTACAAGGAATCATCATCAGAATTAAGTACACACGTGGGTTCTCTTACACTATCTTACTCACTCATTGGACCCACCAGAAACCTTTAATGCCACACGAAAAAAAGCAAATTCGAATATTTGTTTTATCCATATATGGGTGAAAAACAAACCAAGCGTTATCAAGATTCAAAGTTGAGCAAACCAAACGTTTTCAAGATACAAAGTTCAAAATGAATTTAAACTGAATATGAGAATTTAAAACTTGTTACCGCAAAACGTTACATACACAAATACATCCAAATGTCTTTTTTTCTTCTTGGAAGATTAAAACTTGATTTAAGAAATTGAAGTAAAAAGTGAATACCTTAACCTCTTGAAAGAGCTTCTTCTCCCAAGCATAGAGTCTATCGATTGTAGAGGAATGGCTACCAACAATCCCATTTCCTCCTACAAATAATCCTGTGTTTATGTATTCGTTCGACTTGGGAGCAAATCCTCTTGTCCAAAACGACGTCGGATTGAGATTGCATTCGTAGTTACTGTACATTTTACCTGGAGACACAAAATGAGTAATAATAAAAAAAAAAACACTCAGCCGCCTGTAGTAATCGTTCGTTCGTTACTTAGAAGAAAGACTAAGAGCTTGAATTTTACCGGTTGCGGCGTTGAAAGAGGTAGAGATTTCAAGGAGGGAAGAGAGTGGAGCACCGGAATCTGCAGCTTTAAGGAAATATTCATCGACTTCTTTAATAATCTCCATCAGATCTTTACTGTTCCTCGATACTACAACTGCTAACTCGCTTCCCGTCGTCGTTGTCGTCATTGTATCTTTGGAGAATCCACTTACTATCGACGAAGCTTGAGGAGTCGTTGTCGTCGGAGTCGTCGTCATAGCAGCGTTAGAAACGGTTCCTGTTCCGGTTTCTGTTGCGGTGGCTGTATCTCCTTCCCACTCCTCCTCGGAGGAAGAAGGAGGGGGAGGTACAAACGGATCCCAGAAGTCCCATGTAGAGGAAGCCGGAGGAGGAGGAGGTGGTGGTGGAGGAGGAGGAGGCGGAGGAAGAGCAGAGGAGGTGGTGGTGGAGGTCCATGTTGTTTCTGAGCAAGGGCTTAAAGGCGGAACGGGAGGACGCGGCGGCGGAGGGGGAGGAGGAGGAGGAGAAGAAGAAGGAGAAGGTAGATGGTGGTGGAGGTGAAGAGGAGTCTCTTTGGTGGAGAAGTTGACAAGGGAAGAGCCGGTGGCGCGTAGGGAACGGAGATATAGCGCGTGAGAGACAGAGAGAGATTGTCTAGCTTTGACAAGCTGCTTCAAGTATCTCTTCCTCGCTTTGCAACGAGACACAATCTCTTTTCTATCTATTCTTGACTGACAACAACCCATTTCTCTACAACTCTTGTCTGAAAATGAGTCTTTCTTCTTCTTCTTCACCAATCACCATGCATCATCATCCTAAACAAAATCTTTAAAAAAAAAAAAGCTTATCTCTGTTAATTATCTTCTTCTCAACAAATCTGAACTGATCTCACATTCTTCTAACCCACAACTATTATCTTCTTCTAGTGAAGTGAAAGAAGTGCGTTTACCTCGTTTGTGTCAAAATTAACCAAAAGAAACAAAAAAAAGAAAAAAAAAAGATTCTAACTTTGTCCTGATCTGAAACTCAAAAAAAAGGGAGATTGTGAAGGGATTTTTTGCTTTTGAACACACTTTGGCTACAGTGAGGAATGTAATTGGAATTTGGTACTTTGGCTTTTTTCAGTTTAACCTCACACATACACGAACCTTAGGCTTTGGGTGGAGAGCCCTTTCCTCCTATAAAAACTCACCTTTTTTATTTTCTCTACAAATAGTCCATTTGACTAGAGTAACCTTTATTGTTCAATTTTATTACAAAATGTACAACCGTGGAGATATATATATAGAAGTTGCTTTCTTCTTTTTCCTTCGGTAGTAAAAGTTTTACAAAACTCAAATTAATGTGGATACCAAAAAAATGCAAAACTTTGAATAGAGATATTGGCAACAAAAAGAAATGTCTTTGTTTTTAACAAACCGTATTTTGTACTTGGTTAAAATAAGAAGGGCATTTCCGGAACTAAATAAACTTTCAACGGCTGTATTTTTGCTAATTAAAAAGGGTTAAGTAATACTAAGTATATCTATAGACTGAAAGCAGAAGATACCAACTTCTACAGAAAAGGTGTGTTTAAGGATACTAATCTCCTCCTAATTTTTCTACAGTTAAATCACATAAGTTGAGAATTTTTTGTGTCTAGAATTATATGAATCATAATCTGTAAAACAATAAAAATAGAAATTAAATCAACGACAACTAAAAAATCTCCAAAAATTAAATTGTTCGACAATGGCCATGTCCGTTTTACTAGGGATAACAACATCGACCAATGATTATTACTAGTGATTAGGGTTGTCCAAAGATTTTCCATGTCTAAATTAGTTTGGACAATTTGTGTCCAAACCATTTGTGTCCCTAGACAAAAAGGTTATGGACATAACTGGACATAAACAAATGCGGACCATATGGATAATGATCGTCCAATAATCGCTAAATGTTAGGTTAAAATTAAATTAGAAAAAAATTAAACTCATTTTCTTTGTCTTAACGATTGCACATTTCTTCTCTCTCGATTTTACCTCTCAACCCATACTCTCAAACACGATTCGTCGATTTCAACCAACCGCCTCATCTCTTTCTCGCTCTCTTCACAGTGATTTCTTCATCTCAAGTCGGGAAACGTAAACAGTGTTGTCGTCGTTCTTCTTTACAACGTAGTTCATCACCGAGATTTTAAGGTAAGAATTTCTTACTCTCATTACATACTTATTCATACGTGCCCTTGTTTTTTCTATTAGTGTTCTTCGACCTTTCTCTCCATTTCCGATCAAGGGTTTTTATTGTGTGTGGGTTTATGGTCGTTGCACGTCGAAGACTCTCGTAGAAGCAGAAGGTTTTCAGCTAAACAAATTTAAGCTCAAGCACGTGTGTATCACTAGGAGTTCGTTATATAAGTTTGTTTGTTGTTTCTTCATCGTATGTTAAAAAAAGTCGAGTTGTAAAGAGCGATAGAGAGATAATTGTAATCGTCATTAAAGGCATTCTTGAGCTTAGTTTAAGCAAGCTTCTAGTGAATTCTAGATTCAATCCGGCCAGATGTAGGTCTCATTCATTGGGACTGAAATGGATAAATCATGTGTTTGAAGTTCTTCTTTCTTTAGTTCATTTGTTCATCAATCTCACGCTCAATAGTGTTGTCACTTAGTCTAGGATTCAAGAGGATTCATTCTTGATAAATTTGTATCAGAGCCAGGTTCTCGGTTCACGGAGAAAGAATCAAGTTAACGATCTTGAGAGTAATCGTCAGATGGAAGCACAATAAGAAGCGTAAGAGAGTGTTTGTGGTTTAAGACCGAAGATGACAACAATTCCAATCGATGTCAACATATTCGATGGAATAGGCGACTTCTCGATCTGGAAGAGAAGAATGTATTATCACCTCACGGTTCAAGGCTTAAAGGATGTTCTAGTCCTGAGAGTCGTTGATCCAGAGGAACTAAAGGAAGAGGATAAAGATCCATAATTCAAGAAGAAAGAAGCAGCAAAAGAAGAAGTAAGATTGGAGCGTTGTGAGAAGGTGATGCATCTGATCTTTATCAACGTGGGAGATCAAGTTCTCAGAAAGATTGAGCGATGCACAATAGTAGCTGAAACTTGGGCGCTGCTCGAGAAACTCTACTTGTCAAAATCATTACCAAATCGGTTATATTCTCAACTCAAACTTTATGGTTTTAAAATGTAGTATCAAAGATCAATGTACGAGAACATATATGACTTTTTCAAGCTAGTAAGGAAGTTAAGTCATCTCAGCATTGAAGTACCAGAAGAGGTCCAAGCCATTCTATTACTGAACTCGCTACCACAGAAGTATGATCATCTAAAAGAAACTCTTAAGTAAAGTAGAGAGGACATCAGTCTAGATGATGTCATAGGTGCGGTGAGATCAAAAGAAAACGAGGTGAAAGAGACCTCAGATACAAGAACCATAGGTGAGGGTCGTTATGCAAGGGGAGATGATATGTTGTGTTTTTGGTCGGTTTTACTATTCGTTTCCATTCATTTTAGGTTGCATTTAGTGTCTTTTGTGTCCATTTCCATTGCATTTGCATGTTTCAGGTGGAAAACAAGGATTAGACGAAATTCGAGTCAAAAGGTGCAAAGATTTGACACTTAAGCAAAACTTCTACAAAGAGCAAACTCCTCTACGTGACCCCGACCAGATATCCCGGTCAACCTGACAGGGATCTTCCCTTAAATCCAAGCAGACTCATGCATCCTAGTGAGGATCCCGGTCAATCCAGACCGGGACAGATTTTATGGATCAACAGACGAAGCATCCCGACAAAGCTACCCCGGTCACACAGACCGGGACTCTCCCTCCAATCCAAACAGGCGATATAATCCCGGTGTGTATCCCTGTCATTCCAGACCAGGACAGTTCTTTCTGGAAGACGTTTGAGGTTCATCCCGGTGGACACGTCTCGGTCTACTAGCCCGGGATCCTCTCTATCGACGGACATAACCGTTTGTCCCGGTGTTTCTTGTAATCAATCCCGGTCAATCTGACCGAGAGAAGGGTCTTTCTATAAATAGAAGAGAACCCTAATTTAGAAAGTATCTAACTTTTTCTCTCCTTAGCTTTTTCATCTTCATGTTTTGTAAGATTTGAATTTTCCAATACTATTTCTACTAGTAATTCCATCTTCCTTTCATTATTTACTATGGTTTATACTTTGGTAATTAATGGTGAAATGGTGATTAGTGAGTAGTTTACTTGCTAAATGAATGGATTAGGTAGATTAGGGTGATTTAGTGCTTTTCATACTATTTAGGGCTTATAATCCATTTATCTTCACTTTGTTGTTGTGTTTAAAGCTAGAATCGAAGTAATTAATCAATTCTAGAGCTTAGGCATTTCTCGCCTGAAAGGTGTTCGATGAAATGCCTGAATGAAGCAACTTAATGCTGCTTGAAGTCTAACCAAGGGATTGTGCTAGGATCATTTAGTAATTGCACGGACTAGAGTTTATTTCTTGTTGATTCATGCATTTAGTCAAGGGATTGTACATTTGCATGTTTTGACAAAGGGGTTTTCACCAAGGGATTGGGTGAATCTAAATCGGATAGTTTCTAGATTAAGGATAAACATTTAGATGTTGTTATTGAGTAGTATGCGTAAGAACTAGATCACTCGAGTCGATAACCTTAGTCCATTCACTTAGTCTTTTCTTTATATCTCTTTAAATCGTTTTCGTTGACTTTTTAGTTTAATTGCATTACTTGTTATTCAATAGACTTGTTTGGTGACAAAACAATCTCTATTTATTCACCTAGACTTAGCTATTCTATCAATAGAATTTGTGAGTAACCAAACCCCCGAGTCATAGTTCGATACATTCCCGATACTTAGTAGTGATTAATATCCACTATACTATATTTGACTTAATAGATATTAGTCTTCTCCCCGGTCTTGCCCCCGGTTCCATTACAACTTGGGTCGAGTGCAAGGCTGCTTTCCTCGCCAGCTTCTTCTCGCAAGCTCGAACCATCCGACTCAAGGGCGAGATCTCTACATTTGGAATGAAGTCTATGGAATCTCTTCTAGAAGCTTGGGAGCGGTTTCGGCAATATACTCAATATTTCCCGCACCATGGCTACAGTGTTGCCGATCTTCTTGGCATGTTCTACCGATGCCTATCTAAAGAGTACCAAATCATGCTCGACACCACGAGTGGCGGTAGCTTTTTCCTACTTTCACCCGAGCAAGGTTCGGCCCTCATCGAGCGGCTCTCCCAAAGCGACGCTTCACACAACAACGCCTTCGACCGATCCATTCACTCTACCGAAAGCAACAAGCAATCGACTTTCAAGGTTGAGTTGCAATCTCTCAACAAGAAGCTCGACCGCATGCTCTTATCACATCGTGCCTCGGTGAACGTCGTCGGGTTCTTCAATGAAGAAGGTCCAAGCGATTATCAAACCGCGGAGGTAAACTACATGGGTAACCAAGGATACCAACGCAATAATTTCAACAACTACAATCCAAACCCGCTCCTCTCATATCGGAATCCAAATGTTGTTAATCTGGGTGATCAAGTCTACCCGCAACAAAAGACCGACTTCAACAACAACAACAACTTCAACAACCAAAGGGGTCAATACCCAAATCAAAGCTACCAACGACAAAACTACAACAACAATAACCCTCCGGGTTTCTCTTCTCAACACCAAGGAAAATCCTCCAACACTCAAGCTTTTCATACTCCAACGGTTGATCCAACAACCGCCATATTAAAGCAAATCCTTGATGGTCAATCTAAAGTATTTAGTTTAAAATATTTTATAGTATCAATAATTTAATTTATAGCATTTAGTTTAAAATATTTTATATTATTTCATTTTATATATTTTGTTTATTTTAATTTTAATTTTATTTATATTAATATATTTTATTTATTTATTTTAATTTATATTATATTCTTTAAGCGTTAATTTTTAAATCTTAATTAATTATTTATTTTTGTTTAAAATTTAAAATTATTTAAAAG
>OVAO01000337.1:2802-22853 GCA_900406285.1 Biscutella auriculata
TGAGATAGTCGTATTGGATGAAAATAAGCACATAGACTTAGGACTTATAACCTGAAATCTACTTATGTCTGATCAACTGCCTAGTCTCTCTAAGTTTATGGATCTAGGGTTGATGATAGGTTAGATCTATTGCTTTTGATGTTCTGTGTTAATCTTTCATATATCTTCACTTGATTGGTGTGTTTAATGCTAGTTGGGATTTAGCTAATCTAATCTTGATCTTAGGTAGATTATCATCCTGAGAGGTTCTTGATAAAATGTCTGGATGAACTGATCTTGTGTTATTTGAATTGAACATCAATTGCATAAAATCGACTACCAGATTCGCTGCCCTGGTTCATAAGCTTAGCTTTCATTTTGTTTTAAACTTTCATTTAGTTTCGTTTCTATTTCTGCTTTTCGTTTACGTTATGCTTTTGTTATCTTCGTTTTGTTCTCTTTTATTTCTTAATAGGATTGTTAGTGACAGACAATTTCCTGCATGGCTTAGACTAAACTGATTTTCTATAACTCTAGTGTTTTGTTAGTCACTCCCGGATTGGTTCGACATTTTCCCCGTTACTATACTACATTCGATTGATAAGTACCCCTCTTCATCACATCCACCAATCTTTACCTCACTCTTCTTACATAATAAGGGTGTGTGGGGGTAAAGATCTACTTATCAAATGGTCGAGCCATGATCATGCTGAGGATACCTGGTCTGATCTCGAAATTCTTGGCCCCAACAGGTGGTGGTCGATTCCATTCCTAATATCATGCACCCTTTCTTATTTGTCTCCCCAATAGTTGGGGGATGTTGCAAATTTCGTCCATGAACCGGTGCAGGTGGTGCGTTTCGAACCTGGGGAATCAGATTTTCATCCTGATTCGCGTTATGATTGTTGTTGTTGTCCTGATTGTCAGCTATTTCGTCTTGTTGTTGATGATTAAGTTGATTCAACCGATGCGCTCTTCTTATGCTTTTGTTTTACCGTCAAGCGTAGAAATATCTTTAGGAATTTGTAAGAGATTATTTGATCCTTTGGATCTAGTGGTCATGCACCTGAAACAGAAAAACAAAAATTGAACAATAAGTAATTTAAAAATAAAAAAAAAGAACCTAGTCCCTAGCAATAGATCTATTGATTTTTCTAATCCCTAATTTGGCAATGGGGCCAATGGATAAGTATGGTTTTGTGGTTGTAAGTGGTGTAGTATAGTGGTATGGTGGTGGGTGTTTTGTCGAACCAATCTCAAGGGAAAATAAACATGCTAGCTCTACTAGGTTGCTTAGTCTAGGTCTAGATGGTTAGGGGTTGTTTTGTCACTAAACAATCCTAGAAATCGATGGCCATATATAAAAATTCGGAAATAAAAGATAACTTATAGACCAGGGCAATCGAAATGGACAATTCTTTCATTCTAGCAGATAGTTCAATTCACACAATCAAGCTTGTCATATTTCTAGGAATTTCTAATGTAAATTAAACCACTCTCGTGGTGAAAACCCTTTTCTAATCATGCAATCTTTTGAAAGAAAGCACAATCAAATAACATTAAACTCAATTCCATGCAATAATCTATAGTCTTGAAACAATTCCTTGAATAAGATCTATAAACAACAAATTCCATATTTTCTAGAATTTCATCGAACACCCTCCGGGCGATGAAATTCCTGAGCTCTAGTCTAGGTTAGTGATATGTCCTATCTTTTGGGGGTTTTAATCCCTTCTTTTGATGGGATTTCGAACCCCCTTCTAAGTTTAAATGTGCTTTAGGAGCCTTTTGTCTCCTTTCAGGATTTCACATGTCTTGAGAGGACATTCTAGAAAAAGAAGCATTTTGGGCATTATGGAGCAGAGTCTGAAGAAATTGTACCCGACCAAACCTGAGTTCGATCGAACCTCAACCGAGATTGATTGAATCCTCACTCGTACCAAGGCAGTTGAACCATATCCGCAAAATGCAGATGAAGAGAAGAAATGAAGATGAGTTCGATCGAACCTCTCTGAGTTCGAACGAACCTCATCTCCATAAATGGCAATCTGAACCGGAGCGAGAGATGCGGGATTCAATGCCAAGGACCAAGCTGGTTCAATCAAACCTCGAGACCGACTTCCCAAAAAGTCTCGTTTTGAAGCCCTGGCCCACTCGTACCCTAATGACGTCACAAGGCTCTATACAAGCACCAGAGAAACACGAATTTCAAGAAGACTTATTTTCTTTACTCTTTTTTACAATTAGGGTTTTTGATTTGATCTATTAAGGGAGATGGATTTAGATCTGACAAGACTATATATGGAACCCTTGTTTTGGATTCTATTCAAGTACTATTTTATGCTTTCAACCATGCCTTGTTTATTTGCTTTAACTATGTATGAGTAGATCATTATATTGGATATAGGGTTAACTACAAGAGCATGCTAGGGTTTATGCTTGACTAAATTTAGAGAGAAGGAAACAATAGGGATTGTTCCTTAGTAACTGATTTGTAGTCTAAACTCGATCTGACAAATTGGGTTTAGACTTAGGGTCCAAGCCTGACAAACACTAAATTGGATCGCCCAAATCGGTAACTAAGAGGTTTAGGTTAATCATTTATGTTTGAAAAACAGAGCGACTAACCTAGTGACCTTTACTAAAACTTGTTTAACCAGATCTAGTTAGTTTGATGGGACAACATTAAATTGGACTACCAGGATTTTTACGTTCTCAGGGGTAGCATTAGTGACGCTGCTAGCACCTGAAGGGCATTGGTTAGGCATAGGTTGACACCTGAGACCCCGGGGTGAACTTGCTTTAGAGAATTAGTAAAGGGGACATAAATTAGGTTCCAGATTGGCTTTTGCTCTAGGTGAGCATTGAGTGATGAACGCGAGGTGCTTTTAGAGTAAGTCCAGAGACCTAAGCTATGTCCATAGATCCTACGTGTACTTTACTCGCGATTTTATCTTAGCGGTAACTCCAAAACCTTCTCTAGGATTCCATAGGTCTGATTGTTTGCTTATCACTGAATCAACCTTATTGCATGTTTACTGCTTATCTCAGTTCACCATCGCCTGCTACTATCAACCAACCAATTTTTTGATCGTTTTAGTCATTTCTCAATCTTGTTTGTGTCTTTGTGTTAGTCTTTAGTCTCTGTGGATTCGATACCTAAGTACTACAATGTTAGTCTGTGCACTTGTAGATATTAGTTGTTTAGGGTAAAACCTGAGTGACATCAGTTAGCTACTCATATTCTAGCATTAAGATCTTGAAATTGAAGAAGACATTAATTTTATGAGTCCTAAACCATGCTAGCAATCAGAGAAACCCATTTGTAACCCTAATTCATAAGTTATATGGAACTACTCAACCCATATCTAGAACACTTAAAGAGTTTCTAGACATGGTTTGTAATGAGGATTAAGATTTAAAAATGTAGAAAACAATCAATGAATAAACAGAAATTAAAGAACATAATTGTAAAAGCAAATACCAATTGAAAGAGAGCAAGAAATATGAGATCTAGAACTCTAAACTGAGAGAAAACTGCTATGTGACTTAAACAAAAACGTGAATAAAATTTTCTTAGGGTTTTAGTGTTTGGGCCCCCTTTATATAGTAAGCCCATAAATAACAAGTGAAAAGATAAAATGCCATAAATCGGGGCCTGGTACCGGTCAGGATGACGAATACCTTTGACCGGTGTGTTCTCACCGTATGAGATCTGGGGAGTGTACCGGTCACCAGATGTGACCAGTTCCTTGGCCGTTACGTGTCGTCGGGTATGCTCTGTCCATTTGGACCGGTCACTAGACCCAAGTACAATAAGTCACCGAAGGAAAAAGTCAGGGAAAAGTTGAAGGACCTTGAGGGAATGGACAAAGAGCTCTTCGAAGAATGCAACATTGTCTCGTATAAGGATGATGATCTTCCCAAACTTGAAGACCGAAGGAGTTTCAGCCTCCATATTACTTGGGATCATTTAAGTTTCGTATCTGCTTATGTGACTTAGGTGCAAGTGTTAGCGTCATGCCTTTATCAACTACTAACCAACTTGGTTATGTTACTTTCGAACCATGCAAGATCTCTCTGGTGCTGGCCAATATATCCATGCGAAAGCCGATGGGAATGATTAATAGTCTTTCGGTGCGATTGGGAAACGAGGAGATCCCGACATATATTGTAGTGTTGGAGATGAAAGATGAGCCAAAGGAGCCACTCATCTTGTATATGCCCTTCTTCACGACTGTCCGTGCTATTATTGTTGTGAAACAAGGAACAATCAAGTTGCTACTAAGGAACAAGCGTTTCCTAAGTTACAACGCCAAGAAAAAAAGGCAAAGAAGGCTATCATGAATGGCTCTACCTTATCTATGGAATTTATAGATGAGCCACCCAAGGAAAATCTTGAGGAGTGAGTTGAGAAATATGTTATATGGGTTCACCAAATAGCAGCTCGAACTGTTAGAGCCATGCTTGAGAGAAAGACTAGCAAGGGTAATTCTAGTATAGATGAAGAGTGGATTGAACTCAAGGGAGCCATCCTGCAAACTATTGGGAACCTTGAAGCCCAGAACCCTTCTAACCTCAAGATCGTTGAAGAGTTTCAAGAAAAGTTCACAAAACTGAGGTTTGTAGGACCGCGACTTCTCAAGTTAATGCACCTGAAATCACAAAACAGAGGAACTAGAGAGATTAGTAACCGAGAAAAAGTAAGACTTAGTCCTAGGCGGATGCAAAGAACTAATTGCTAATAAAAAATATTGAATCGGCAATGACGCCAATTTGATAACCACACTTTTATTGGCTAAAAGTGTGGTGAGATGATATGGACGAGGATATGCTTTGTTACAGTGTCGAACCAAATCGGAATGTGACTAGAAACCTAGTTCTATGGAGAAGCCGATTAGTCTAAGTTAGAATAGGATATGCTTGTCACTAACAATTCTACTTAACATAACCTGAAAGTCAAACAAGAATCAAGATAGTCAACTGTAGTAACAAAAGTCAACGAAATGATTTGAAGGTGAAACAATATAAAAACTAAGCAAGCAGTCTAAGGTTATAGACTCAGGTGATCAAGCTCATGCTTTCGATACTCAATTCAATCATACAATGCTAATCGTAGGTCTAAGAACTTCCCAAATTAGACTATCCACTCCCGTGGCAATAATCCATTTCCTAATCATGCAACTAATACAATCCCTTGATTAATTGCATTCAAATAAAGCATAAAGATCTAGTATATTCAACCACTAAAATTCCCGGTCCCTTGGCTACGACCTTACTTAGAACAACATTTTACTCATTCAGATATTTCATCGAACACCTTCCAGACAACAATTTGTCTAAGCTCTACACTAATATGATCGAGCCTAATCTAGCATAAACACACATCAAATGAGTTAAGATCAATGGAAACTAAGCCCTAAACATCACAAACAATCACTCAAATGCCCTATTCTACTTAACTCATTCACTTAGGGAGAAACTACTCATTAGCCATGCTTGTAACACGAGATGAATGTCCAAAAACAATTAATGACTTGTAGCGGCCAGGGGAAGGTCAGGACAAGTGATCGGTATGATGCCTTTGACGTCCTGAGAATGGTACTAGTCAGAAGTGACTGGTACATGTGCATGTTATCAACCTCTAAAGCGTGTGATAAGAGTCTCGATGAAGGTTATCGGTTGGGTAGACCCCGAGAAGTCATTGCCTCAAAATGGTGACATTCACGAGTTTGTCTCCCTGGTATCGTGCACCGGGACATGCGTACCGGTCAGTCTTGGTTGGTATCAACTCATTTCCGCTCCAAAATGCTCCTAAGTGACTCGTTTCCTCGTTTTGCTCAAGTCCTCACCTGAAACATGATATGCAATGCAAATGTAACCTATGTGGACTTAAATGCAACCTAAACAAATGCAGAACTAATGAAAACCGAGTGTTAAAACCGATAAAATCACTACCTATCACTTATGTCGCGCAAGTAGAATCTAAGAGCCATTGTTGCCTCACTACCACAGATATGGGGTTACAAGGATTGATATCTGGTCGAATGGTTAATCCTCATCAATTCTAGTTTAATTTTCCTTCTAAAGATTTAATGCAGTCAATCATTAACCACGGTCCAGGGGTGTTTAATGATTGTATGATTATATTGCAAGGCTGGGAACCAACAATGCAAGAATCAAGTATGAATATCATATGACTATTGGTGCAGATTATATGGATCCCACTTCATTTTTTACCAGCAAAGTAATTGATTTCATTGGTGAGAAACTGGGGCATGTTGAAGATGTCGATTTCGATCCAGAGAAAATCAATTCAGTGGCTTTCGTATGTATCAAGCTTCGGTGGAATGTGGAGCAACCATTACCATTTCAAAGGCAGTTTCAATTTAGCCAAGGTATAAACACAATTCTAAATTTGCGTTATGAAAGACGTAGAGACTTTTGCGAGATTTGTGGTTCTTTGATTCACAATTATTGGAAGTGTCTAATTGAGGGGGAGCGATTTTCTCAAAATCGTTCGTCTGATAATACAAGAGGGTGAATTGAGAAGACAAACTGAACGAAACATTGTTGAAGACAATCAAATCATAATACCACAAGATCTGCAAGTAGAATCTCAAGTTGGAGTCACTCAATTGGAATCTGTTCCAAAAAATGGATTGAATTTCGTGACTGGTAGTTCATCGAGGATTACAAGAGAACTCGATATACTACGGAAACGTAAACTACAAGCTTTGGTGTCTCAGCGTGTGGAGGGAACATCAAATGCTAATATGATTATGCATTTAACTGGTGTAACTCAAAGTGCAATGGTTGCTTCTCACCTTTCAGAACATGAGACACAGAGTAAACAGTAAAGGATGAAGCGGCAAATATCTTTAATTACAGTTCATGACAAGTATGCCAAGCAACACTTGTAGTAAGCAATATTAATGGCTTATCATTATTGCAACACATGTTATGATTCCGAGAATGATTTCTCTTAAGAATGGTTCCACGTTTGAGTCTCCATGTCAATTAAATAATTAACTCGGAGGGGAACATAAAAATGATTGTCGATGCTCCATGCGAGCCTTGGACATTCGACTGGTATCCACGAATCATCCCATACTGCTATAGAATGTCAAGAATCCACCCGTTTAAACTTCCTGACCTCCTGACGATAGAAATCGGGTGTACCAGCTGTCGATCCAAGTTTGTAGCTTGTCCTAGATGCATGCGAAGATTTTGCGCTTTGGTCCTCCAAGATTTTCTAGTAGGCCTAAATTGTTCCCCATGCCCCCCGTTGTCATGATTCTCGTGGATTCCCTGATCTCCCGTTGCTTCTCCTCCAATATACCATGAGTAATCTGAATGAACGATTTATCAGAGTTGATCTGATGTCCTAACGATGTCTCAAATGTAGATAAAACCTCCATTATAACCCCCACATTCTTCCGTTGTAGCCTTGCAGAATAAAAGCCTATCATCTACGAATAAGAGGTGAGTTACCCATTGGCAAGGTCGCGTCACGTGTATCCCGGTTACGAGTGACCGTCTTTCCGCTTCCCTATATTTGCTATAAGTGCTTATGTGCATATGATAAACATATAGGTAGAAAGCGGATCTCCTTGTCTCTTACCCCGTCTGGTTGAATGTCTCCTTTAGTCGCGCCGTTTGTCAGAATTCGATATCTTACCGAAGAGATACATACCATCATCCGGGTTATCCAAGATTTTGCAAATCCCAATTTCCTGAGAAGACTCTGATCTACTCCAAGCGATAATAAGCCTTGCTCATATCGGTTTTTATGGCCATAAACTTCCAACTGCATGCCCGATTAGTCTGAAGGCCATGGAAAATCTCCTGGGCAATCCGGATATTATCCGAGATCAGGCTTCCTGGGACAAAAGCCGATTGTGTCTCCAAGATCAAGTTAGGTAAGACCATTTTAACCATTGACTAAGGATCTTTGAAATGATCTTGTATCCCACATTGCAGAGACTGATTGGTCGCAACTCTGTCATCCTCGTGGTTTTTTCCTTTTTAGGGAATATAAAGATATTGGTTTCGTTCAACTTCTGATATGTCCTATTTTTGGGGTTTTAATCCCTTCTTTTGATGGGATTTCAAACCCCCTTCTGAGTTATTAATGTGCTTTTGGAGCCTTTTCCTCTTTTCATAATTTCACAGGTCTGGAGAGGACATTCGAGAAAATGAAGTATTTTGGGCATTATGGAGCATAATCTGACGAAACATTTCCCGCCCAAACTTTAGTTCGATCGAACCTCACCCGAGATCGATCGAATCCTCACTCGAACCAAGGCGGTCGAACCAGATCTACAAAATGCAGACGAAGGAAAGAAATGAAGACGAGTTCGACCGAACCTCCCTGAGTTCGATCAAACCTCCACGAGTTCGATCGAACCTCTTCTCAAGAAATGGCAATCTTATCTGGAGCGAGTGATGCGGGATTCGATGCAGGATTTGATGCTAAGGATCAAGCCGGTTCGCCTAAACCTACACGAGTTCAATCCAACCTTGAGAAAGAATTCCAAAAAAAAATTGTTTTGAAGCCTAGGCCCACTCTTACCCTAATGATGTCATGAGGCTCTATAAAAGCACCAGAGAAACACAATTTTCAGAACGCTTTTACTTAGACTTTATTTAGTTTATTGTTTTCTTCAATTAGGGTTTTTGAATTTGCTAGGGAGATAGATTTGTATCTGGCAAGTCTGTATCTAGAACCCCTGTTTTGATTCTATTCAAGTACTATTTTATGTTTTCAACCATGTCATGCTTGTTTGCTTTAACTATGTCTCAGTAGATCACTAAATTGGATCTAGGGTTTATTGGAAGGGCCTGCTAGGGTTTGTGCTTGGCTAAATTTAGAGAGAAATAAACAATGGGATCCTTTCTTAGTAACTAAGTTGTAGTATAAACTCGATCTGAAAATTGGTTTTAGACTTAGGACGATCCAAGCCTGACAAGCATTAAATTGGATTGCCCAAATCAGTAACTAAGGAAGTTTAGGTTAGTCATTCTTTTCTGACAAACAAAGCGACTAACCTAATGACCTTTACTGAATCTTTCTTAACCGGATATGTCTAGTTTGATGAGATAACATTGAATTGGAGTACCGATATTTCTAGGTTCTCGGGGTTAGCATTTGTGACGGTGCTAGCACCAAAAGGGCACTGGTTAGGCGTAGGTTTACACTTGAGACCCTGGGGTGAACCTACTTCAGAGATTCAGTAAAGGGGACATAGATTAGGTCTTGTATTGGTTTTTCTCTAGTTCAGCGTTGAGTGACGAACGTGAGATGCTTTTAGAGTAAGTACAGAGACCTAAGCTATATCCATAGATCATACGTGTACTTTCTCGAGATTTTAACTTAGCAATTCCACCAAAATCTCTTCTAGGATTCCCTAGGACTGATTGCTTGTTTATCATTGAATCAACCCTATTGCATGTTTACTGCTTATTTCACTTCACCATTGCATGCTACAATCAACCAACCAATTCTTTTGTTTGTTTTAGTCATTTCTCAGTCTTATCTGTCTCTTTTTGTTAGTCTTTAGTCTTTGTGGATTTGATCTCTATTAGTCTTCACCTAGGCTAGTTTTAGTCAATTCACCAAGTACTACAGTGTCGGTCTGTGCACTTGTAGATAATAGCTATTTAGAGTAAAACCTTAATGACATCAAGTTTTTGGTGCCGTTGTCAAGGACTAAACGCACTAGCCTAGGAGAATTTAGATTGAGATATCGTCTAGAATCTGTTTTATTTTCTTTCATTGAAGAGTTCGATCGAACCCGTATCAGTTCAATCAAACCTTACATATCTGCAATTTCTTATCGATCAAACCTTTTGATCGTGACTTACGTTTTTTCTTTTTCTATCTTCTTCAAGTGTATGAGCACGACACATGCTAGGAGCAAAGGAGTTGATAATCTACTGCCCTTGGAGAACGAGTCGGACGCTTAGAAAGACTAGCTAAGAAAGGAAAACAAACCCGAATCGAGATGGCTGACGAAAGACAAAACTTCAGTTACCCTTGGTTCACAATCCTCCTCTTGGAGATGAAAACAATTTGCCACCCAATGGAGGTGGTGATCAACAACAAGCAGGTCAGATCCACTTGCCAGAGACATAGACCAGCATGCCCTTGCAACCGCCAGAGTCAAGATTCCATTCTATCAGAAGTTTGGAAGAATACAAGATTCCATTCATGGGTCAGTTCTACACCTAGGCAAGGTCTACTCAGCTGAGGAACAAGATCGACGGTTTTCAGCAGCTCGCAACAGAGATATTCCATGAAGCATTTGATCACTTCAAACAGTACGTCGTAGGCTGCCCACATCACAAGTTCAATGAGATAACTCTACTGAACATTTTCTATAATGGTGTAGCTGAAAAGTATCATTGCTCTGGACACAGCGAGCAATGGAGACTTCATGACAAAGACTGTTGAGTAAGCTCCTGAGCTGATCGTGAACCTTGCTGCAAGCAGTGCCAACAAGGCTAATGAGTATGAAAGAGGGACAGTTGGTTCCAAGTCTCACTCGAGAGATATGGAGGAGCTTAAGGCCCAAGTGGTGCACCTTTTGAAAAGAGATCAGTCTGTTGTCGCAGTCAACTTCGTTGATGATCAAATTAACATGCAACAACCAAACTGCAATGAAGATTTCGAGGTGGAGGTTAACTACATGGGGAACTACCAAAACAGAGGGTAGAATAACAACTTTCGGAACCAACCAAACTTGTCCTACATAAGTACTAACGTGGAAAACCCTCAGGATCAGTTCTACCCACCTTAGAAAAACTACCAAGGTAATAACTCAAACAAGTTTGGTACTAAACCATTCGTTGTGGTGCAGGAAACTTTGGGCAGAACAATCGGCAGCAGCATCAAGGTCAACAATTCAACGGAGGAGGCTTCCAGCCCAAGCAAAACACCAACTATGGAGAAAATCAGCCTGCTTACTAACAACAACCACATGCACCATCAACCCCTGTGCCTCCTGCAGCGCCTGGGAAGTTCTAGGAGCTCAAGCAAATTATGTAACAAATGGCGGCAACCCAATCTCAAACCAATACCACAATCACCGCCTTTGCAAATCATGTGATCTCCACCATTGTAGTAATGAAGACTCACCTAAAGACCTTACACACAAAAGTTGCCCAGCTCGCTACACCTATTAAACCAGCACCTAGTGTCCTCCCAGGAAAATATGAAACAGCTAGAGGGGTCAACGTCATCATAAAGAATCCTACGGGAGAAGAAACCAAATCGCCGCCCATGGTTCAGGCCACTCAAAGGATTCATTTCTCAAGAACCGCCCCATTTGCTCACTATGCAAGGATAGCAGCAGAGGCTGCTCGTGAGGATGAGTTCGATCCAACACACATGGAGATTGATTGAACTCCCAATGCGGACATGCGAGTTCGATCGAACCTTCACCGGTTTGATCGAACCCCAACTCTTGTAGCCCAACGGCTTGACTTTTCGGAGAATTCGACAATGTCAATTGATCGAACTCATGAATCAAACCTTTCAATTTGATCGAACCTCAAAGAGTTCGATCGAACCGGACCACCAGAGCTCGACGGTCAACCCAACCAGTAGATGATTGATCAGGTCGTGCCATTGTCAATTATTCCTTATCAGTAGTTGGATCAAACCATGGATGAGTTTAATCGAACCGAGCCGGCATAACCAGACCCACCACCACTTACCTTTTTCAAGCCAACAATCAGTTGAAGAGAATCAAGCAAGAAATCCTCGAAGAAATCGAGGCAGAGAACCCTTCATCCGCTTGGGTATACTCTGATTTATCTGACAACACTTCTACTTTTTTCCCATGCAGGAACTCCAAGTCGAAGAAAAGCTCAAATCGACCAAGCGCAACAAGAAGAGTAAAAAGAAGAGTACTGGTTCGCAAGTAAAAATCCTACCCCATGAAGTGTATTTCAAAGATCTACTATAAGGGAGAAAGACGATCAAGGAAGTGAAGGAGCTCATGGTCGAGGAAGAATGAGCTTCAAAACCCTTGAGGGAGCTGTCCAAGCGCACTGATCCCGGAAGATCTGCAATCTCTTATGAGCTCAACGGGTGGATCATGAAAATTTTCTTTCTGATTTTGGTTCTTGTCGAACATTATGTCCAGGCAAGTAGCCAAAAGACTAGGGGTAAAGACACTTCTACCATGTGGAATTAGGTTTCAGTTTACAGACTCTTCTCAAGCTAAGCCCGACGACATCTGGAAAAATGCACCGATCATACTTGGGGGATGCTTGATCCCCACTGACTTTTATTTTCTGAACATGGAGCGTCAACCAGATAATTCGATTCTTCTCGGGCGACCCTTCTTGGCAAGTGTTGGCGCAGTCTTCGATCTACCAAGAAATAGGATCATTTTCACCTATATCTCTAGAAATTTCTTCTTCACATCCATACTAGAAAATGAACCAGGTAAAGCCTTGTCTTCATTTGAAATTTTGCATGTCCCTAGTGATAACATTTCAAGTGAGGCAAAACCAGTTCAAAAGAGAAAGGCTAGGAGAGGAAAGAAAAAGAGGAAAACGACTACTGATCCAGTAAAGCATGTTGGGATCGAAGCCACTCTTACAGGAAACACATGTCAAACTGCTGAAGCCAAAGCATGTTGGGATCGAAGCCACTCTTACAGGAAACACATGTCAAACACATGTCAAACTGCTGAACCCTCCTGAGAGCATAGGCGAGAGCGATGTCAAAGAAGTCCCAGACGGAGACATTCACGAATTTGAACCTCAGGTCGCCAGAAAGAAAAGGAAAGTAAGGAGGGGGAAGAAGAAAAGGAAAGTAGCACCTTCTATCAACCGCAACAAGAGCGAGATCAAGGAAGTCCTGAATGAGGATGGTTACTCTAAAGAGGCAAACATTTCCACTTCTCTGAACACTAAGGAGGTTAATGGAACAATCAAACCAGAAAACCACCCACCCACCACTAACACAATAAAGCGGAAGCGCAAACGGAAAGTTAAACATCAGCGCAAAGCCCTTCAAGGGACAGAAAACAAAATCACATTGGGTCCAGTTGTGAAACTTACACCCCTTCGATGTGATGATGAGAATGTAGAGTCCAAGGTATGGAGCACCAGCAAAGTTCTCGATATGATAACACCAGAATGGAAGGAGAAAGGCAGAGAAGGTCCTTACGCCTTGATGAATAGGACAAGCTCCCATCCCAACCAGACCCACTTGCAGGAGAGAAAGATGTAAACTTACCACCCACCCCAACCACAACTTAAATTGGCAAAAATCCGTCAGGCCCACGACCTTAAACAAGCACTCATGGGAGGCACCCCACAGGTACTTCATTAATATTTGGATTGAGATCTGTTTGCTTTTCACAGGTTTTTGTGTTTTGAAGAGTTTCAGGTCAACCTTCGGGAAAATTTTCAGAGGCACGAGCAGGCTTAGTTTGATTGAACCTCCTAGCGTTCGATCGAAACGTAAAGCCGCACAAAATCAGTTTAATCGAATCTCTATGATTTTGACCGAACAGGAAAGCCACGCAAAACAAGTTCGATAGAACCTTCATGAGTTCGATCGAACCTGAAAGCCGAAGAAAACGAGTTTGATTGAAACTCTTGAAGTTCAATCGAACATTTCCCAAAAGACCCCCTCCCTTGGGAATGTGACCCCACCTCCGTCAGAAACACGGTATCTTTTTATTTTTTTATTTTTTCATTTGAATAAAACTGACATTTCGTGTTTTCAAGTTTCTTTTCCCACTAGGACAGTGTGAAGTAAGTCTGGGGGGAGTGTGCCTCAAGATACACCTTTCACTGTGATTTTTGTTGTCTAAAGTACTTTTTAACTCTTTTAGGATTGTGGAATTATGACACTCCTCACTGACCCCTCTTTTGTGATAGTCTATGTATCACCACTGCTAGATGTTGTTTAGTGCAAAGAAACTAGTGAACCGCTTGACCAAACTCCCTCCTAGAAAACCAAACCTTGATGGAGATTGCTGGATATGAAGCTGTCCTATTTATCAGAACCCAACATGATTTTTAAATGTTCTTATCAGTAGTCTGGATTAAAGAAAAGAGAAGTACAAAAACGTTCAGGGTTTGTTATCCACTCTACCACACTCTCTTACCATGAGTGGTCATGCTCATCTTTAGTATGGTAACCCCTCCTTTACCCATCCTCCTTTAAAGCCTCAGAGGTTCTGTTTTTTTATCATGTCTATTTTTGTTCATTCATGTGCAAAAACTATAGAGAGGAATTTGAGTTAACTTAGTCTGTTGGTGTCTAGTTAATATGGAATTTTAGGTGGTTAGTCGATAATAGTAAGGTTTTGTTTACCATGTGTGTGTGTTTTCCTTTGGCCATAGGAAGTATAACATTGGGTAGTTATAGGATTTCTGAAATATTGATTAAAATTATATACTAACTGTCTGATTTGTGTGAGGAACTTTTGCCCGGGAAAAGTTGAAGTTCGATGAAACCCAAGTGAGTTCGATCGAACTTCAAGGGTCGTATTAATTCAGTTCAATCAAACCTTCCCCTTTCGGAAAAAGGGAGGAGAAAATGAAAAGCAAGAAGAATAGAAGAAAAAGAAAAGGATTAGATTAGATTTTTACACTTAAATCTTTTAGCTTAGCTTTATTTTGATATAATGTCTGGGTGGGTAGTTGATTTCTAAAGTTAGGAAGTATGTTAGATCAAGGTCATCACTTACTCAATCTCTCTCCCATAATTTTGCAAAATGACATGACCCTTTGGCATACTTTTTGATCGAGAACCCCAAACACTTTAACCTCACCACAAAAATTAGCCTCCTTACATCTGACCGAACCCTCTTTGCCAGATTCAAAGACTTCCTAGAAAGAACTCACGTTCTCTTATATGAATGTTGTGGATCAGCTGATTTGAATGCATGATCTATTCAGGTGGAGGTTCAGAGTATGGATATGCTTGGGCAGTCATAGTGGGAACCTGGGTACAATGTGCTAACACTTTTGGTTTGTGTGTGATTTTCAGGATGTGTCTAGACTATGGTCGGCTGGGAAGTGTAGAGTTCTCGTGATTCCCCATTGGCTTTGGTTTGTCTTTACTTGAGGACAAACAAAGGTTCAAGTCTGGGGGATTTTATATGTCCAATTTTTTGGGGTTTCAATCCCTTCTTTTTATGGGATTCTGAACCCCCTTCTGAGTTATTAATGTGCTTTTATAGTCTTTTTGTCTCCTTTCAGGATTTCACAGGTCTGGAGAGGACATTTGAGAAATAGAAACATTTTGGGAGTTTGGAGCAGAGTCTGAAGAAACTGTTCCCACTCATACCTTAATTAGATCGAACCTCACCCGAGTTCGATCGAACCCTCACTCGAACCAAGGCGGTCGAACCAGATTCGCAAAATGCAGACGAAGGGAAGAAATGAAGACGAGTTCGATTGAACCTCCTTGAGTTCGATCGAACCTCATATCAAGAAATGGCAATCTGAATCAGAGCGAGAGATGCGGGATTCGATGCCAAGGATCAAGTCGGTTTGTTCGAACCTAACTGAGTTCGATCGAACTTCGAGACCGACTTCCCAAAAAGTTTCGTTTTGAAGCCCAGGCCCACTCTTACCCTTAAGACGTCACGAGGCTCTATAAAAGCACCAGAGAAACACGATTTTCAAGACCCTTTTACTTAGACTTTATTTACTTTATTGTTTTCTGCAATTAGGGTTTTTGATTTGATTTGCTAGGGGAGAGAGATTTAGATCTGAAGAGTCTGTATCTGGAACCCCAGTTTTTTATTATATTCCAGTACTATTTTATGCTTTCAACCATTCCTTGCTTGTTTGCTTGAATTATGTCTGAGTACATCACTAGATTGGATTTGAATTATGTCTGAGTAGATCATTAGATTGGATCTAGGGTTAACTGGAAGGGCATGCTAGGGTTTGTGCTTGACTAAATTTAGAGAGAAGGAAATAATAGGGATCCTTTCTTAGTAATTGATTTGTAGTCTAAACTTGATCTGACAAATTGGGTTTAGACTTAGGACGATCCAAGCCTGACAAGCATTAAAATGGATCACCCAAATTAGTAACTAAGGAAGTTTGGGTTAGTCATTTCTACCTGATAAACAAAGCGGCTATCCTAGTGAGCTTTACTGAATCTTGTTTAACCGGTTCTGCCTAGTTCGATGGGGATAACATTGAATTGGACTACATGGATTTCTAGGTTCTCCGGGCTAGCATTAGTGACGCTGCTAGCACCTGAAGGGCACTAGTTAGGCATAGGTTTACACCTGAGACCACATGGTGAACCTGCTTCAGAGAGTTAGTAAAGGGGACATATATTAGGTTCTCGGATTGGCTTTTGCTCTAGCTCAGCGTTGAGTGATGAACACGAGGTGCATTTAGAGTAAGTTAAGAGACGTAAGTTATGTTCATAGATCGTACGTGTACTTTTCTTGAGATTTTATCTTAGCAATTCCCGCCTAAACCCCTTCTAGGATTCCCTATGTCTTATTGCTTGCTTATCATTGAATCAATCATATTGCCTGTTTACTGCTTATTTCACTTCACCATTTCCTGCTACAATTAAGCAACCAATTCTTTTGTTTGTTTTAGTCATTTTTTAGTCTTGCATGTCTCTTTGTGTTAGCCTTTAGCCTTTGTGGATTTGATCCCTAAGTACTATAGTGTCGGTATGTGCACTTGCAGATAATAGCTATTTAGGGTAAAACCTTAGTGACATCAAGTTCCTCCTCGGATACCGGTTGGGTAAGTTTGTCATTCATTTGCACAGTGACCAGAGACTGAACGTTAAGTTGGACATCCTCGATCTCCCTAGGTTTGATGTGTTAAAGATATCTTCAAAAGAGGAAGTTGCCACCCCTTCAACCTTTGCATTCATCTCCACCCACTGATTTGTAGCCGTGAACAGGCTCGAGATACTCTTTCGTGCCCGCCATTCTTTTCTTAAGGCGTGGAAAATCTTGGTATTGTGATCCCTTCCTTTAGCTAGAGGTTTCTGCTTTTCTGCTTCCAGTATAGTTTTTCATCCATGTATGGCAATTTGATTATCCGGGTTGCCTCCAGTAATAGGGCTCTAGGGCAGGAATCATCATTTTGCACCCCCTCAAGGTCCTTTTTCGCTTCCGCCAGGCGTTTTCTCTCGTGATAAAGTCTGTTTTCACCACCGCGAAATAACCTTTCTACAATTTATGACCTTATCTACAAACTCGCCGTTGTTCTCCTGGTTCGTCCATCCCTCCTTTATCACATGCGGGCCGTGTGCTTATGGTTCCTTAGAACCGCCAGGAGGGATCGGTGATCGGATCCTATCAGTTATAGGTATTCAATATAGGAAGTTGAATACAACTCATGCAGGTCTACATGTGCTAGAGCACGATCCAGCCTAAATCAGACTATATACGTACTCTTGCTTCCGCCCCAAGACAATTCGTTCCACACGAAAGGAAACTCCAATAATTCATTGGCGTTTATCATGTCAATGAATGACACAACAGAGTTCTGTGAACGAATTCTACCTCGATTTTCTCATGGTTCCCCCTCATTACGTTAAAATCTCCAATTAAGAACCATGGCTCACACCGCAAGACACTAAGTCTCATTAGTCATTCCTAAACTTGTGGCATGTTTCAAGCTATCGGGTCCCCGTAAACGAAAGTCACCGCAATGCACATCTGTTGTAAAACGATTTCCATATTGATGTGTCTATCGTTTTCAAAAAGCATCTCCGCCCTGAGTAGAGATGGGTACAAGTTAGTGATAAACAAATGTTTTATCTCTCTACTGCTTACTATAGACGAGTAGAGTAGAGGAAAATACAACTGTTTAGGAAATGATGTGGATGGGTATATATCGAACCAAATCGGGAATTGGACTAGGTCAATCAGTCTATATAGAGTTCAGCTAGTCTACGCAGAATAGGAATTGAATGTTGTCACTAACAATCCTAAAATAATGGCATAAAGTAAATCGAAGCAAGCTACGGGAAATAAATGATAGAACGATCCTAAGCAAATGAACTAGAGAAAGAAGTAGACGATTATAGTTCAGGAAACATGTGTCTAGCTAAAACAGGATTCTGCTAATCCTAGATCTAGGAATATCAAATAAAGACCCGCGCTCTCGCGTCAAAGATCCCTTTTCTAGATAAGATCATCGTAATCTCTTGACTAAATTCAATACCTAGAAAGCACTAAGAATAATTCCTTTCAATCTCTAAACAATCATAAGCACTCTCGTGTCAATAGAACATATTCAGCATGCATTGCTTGATCTAGCACCTTATCTAAATCTCCTAGGCAGATCAGATAAGAACGGATCTAAAATAGACGGATCAGATCTATCAAAGCATTAAACACACAAGGCATGATGATTAATGGAAGAATAAGAATACAAACACCAGAACCATTCCTAATATCACCTAAATCAATCTAATCGATAAGCTCAGAATAAAAGACTACTCACTAATCATTGCCAGAGCACAAAATCCAAGTATGGATTCATGTTTAGGCATGATTAGAACCTAAGATCTAAACTTTAAAGAACAGATTAAATTAAAGCAGAAAATTAGATTAAACTGAAGTCGATTACAAACTTAAACTAGAGTTCACCAAAAATGNNTAAGGGTTTAAATAGTGAACAAAAAGGGCAAAGTACGCAGGGGCAGATCGATCATTTGGCGATTCTCAGAGCCAATATCGGCCAAGGGGAGACCGATATTGGGGCGTACCAGTCGATATTGGTGTGAACCGGCCGATACTGGGCAAGAACCGGCCGATACTGGGCTAAACCGACCGATGGAGAGGTGAATCGGCCGATGCAGATGGTGTATCGGTCGATGCAGGGTATATCGGCCATGACCCGGCCGATACAGTCTCTCTGCTGGCCGATACTCTCCTCTGTTGACCTCCAGAGTTGACTCGTGCGGGCCCGGATCAGTCTTTAGTATACCCGAATGATGCACGGTCCTCCTAAACACCTGGAAATGCAATATCTACACGAATGCAATCCTAAAGGACTCTAAAATGATTGAAAACATACAAAATCGAGGAAAAGACGGGGTTAAAATAACGATAAAAATCGAGTATATCAACTTCCCCAAACTTAGATCCTGCTTGTCCTCAAGCTAGGCAAAATTCGAGTAAGGAAGAGAGGTTTGAAAATGAATCGGGAATCAGATAAGTGAGTTTAAAAAGTGAGGTAAAACCGAGCAAGCAATCTCTTTAAGACATGGAAGAGTGATCCGTAACTAATGCAATCAAACGCCCGGTCACTAATGCAGACAAGACTATCTTCACAAAGCTCTATGCTCTCGATTAAAGAAGGAACTAATCTAGACTATAACAAGTCAACCTATACCACACTCGTCACCTTTTTCATAACTTTCAAGTTTCAAGCCGCTTCAGGTCTCATTCCCATCTCATATCCTTATTACTCAAGATTGGGCTCTTCGGCCTCTTTTCTTTATTCTTTTCTTTATTCTTTTCTTTTTCTGTGAGTGGTGATCTCAGTTCCCAAATCTTCTTGGGTATCATTTTTTTAAAACCGGATCACCTACTCGATCTGGTGAAACAGGTTGAGTAAGATCCAAAGAGTGAATACGCACCCAGAATCCCATCCCCTTATCACAGCTCCACAGCAGGTTGAGTGAGATCCAAAGAGTGGTTATGCACCCTGGAGCCCATCCCCTTACTGCGGACTTCGTGGCACTCGAACAAACGCTTAGGCGATTAAGCTTCAGCGCTTATTCTCATATCACGGTGAATGGTCTTAGCTCCCAAATCTTCTTGGGTATCATTTTTTTAAAGCTAAAGCTCTTTATTTTGAAGACTTATTTCTTTTTTCNGCTCTTTATTTTGAAGACTTTTTTCTTTTTTCTTTTTATTTTCTTTTTCTTTTTGTTTTACTATCTTAAAGCTTTTGGGAAGAGAGGGGGAACCTTAGGCAACATATACACTATCGGGAACTTAAAAGGGATTTCATGCACGGTTTTATGCTATAATCTGGATCCTTATGAGAAAGAGCTAATTCTGAAGCCTAAGTAAGCGATTAGGAAGGACATA
>OVAO01000338.1:0-22847 GCA_900406285.1 Biscutella auriculata
TTCATGTGTATTACTAAACTCTAGGTTAGACAACCACATCCAAAGAAACTGCCATTGCTTAAACAAAATCATAGTTGATGCATCAACTTTTGTTGGAAGATAAGATAATATCTTAATCAACAATTCATCAGACAACTCACAGATTTTCCCCATCCCTTATACTATACTGGTATTGTCTAAAGAAATTTCAGGTAGCAACAAAACGAAAACCCTTAAAAGAACAAAAAACCTAAGAGAGAATTTTAAACTATAGAAGAAGAAGAAGAAGAACTAGAATAGCAGAAGATGTGTGAGTGACGTTTTTAATTGAGCGGGATGATACAAATGAGGATTTAGACTTTTTAAGATCGTTCGATCGGCCTTCGAGCCTTTGTAATCTGTCGAGCTGTCTTAATGAAATATCATATCTATCTCTTTCTTTCAATACACAACAACTCAACCATATTTAAAACACAACTCAGCCGTAGTAGACAAATTATAAATGTAAATCAGCCGCATTATAAGATAAATCAGCAATGATGTCCAGTTACGTAGTTATATATGTCTTATCACAGGTTCTCCTTTCCAAGTTAACAACATACAAAGACTCCCTCGTATGTAACTTGAATGTGATGAAAATCAGTAATTAAATCACAACTCAGTCGTATCAGTCATAACCTAGGATCAAATTGATAAAAAAATCCGTCTGAGATTAAACCAACCGTCGAAGAAAATATTATTAGCCAAAACTCGTAAATATTAGAGAATTAGCCATAATTCGTAATTACGATGCTATGATGAGTTATTACGTCACCGAGGTAGAGTACGCCTGAGCATTAATAACTCATTAAATGACCTCTACTAATATTAATTAAAACATGGCTACGAAATTATTAGGTAGCCATTATGTCTTCTCATGTAGCCATTATGTCTTATTACGTTAGGTGGATGGCCTATTTACGTGGCTATAATGTCTTAACCCACAACTATTATGTAAATTTTACAAGGCAAATGATATCTTGTTACGTCAACTTTACCAAGGTTTGGGAAAATTTATACAATAAATCAACTGTAAAGAGTAACTTAGCAATAATAAAACCAGAAGTCAGCCATAATCAAACCCATAACTCAGTCGTATCGCAAAAATAATCAAATTATGATAAGAGTCAGTTATGCCAAGTTTTCAAAATATGACACGACGATGCGATAATTACATCGGACAAGTTTTCACATTATGCCCACCTTTTATACAACGAGAACATTTTTGTAATTTTCGTGGCCGTTTATTTTTAAGTGCGACCTCTAAATATGATTTCATCCTTTTTTCTTAGGTCTTCCTGGTTGTGGACGAATAAAAGGGGGCAGACACAGTTGTCTCGCCACATTATCTATAACTTGATTCGCTGAATCGACAGGCATGATCGATCCAACGTATGCATTTGACAAGAAATCGTTGGTATAGTAAGGACTGCACAAGGATATACGACTATATTTCATGTGCTCGGCAGCTGCGATTGCGTGCGAATATGGTAATTTCTCTCGCTGGATACGCTCGCATGTGCACATTCTCCTTTACAAGTTAACGACATAAGAAGACTCCCCATATGTAACTTGAACGTGATGAGAATCGATAATTTGTGTCGTATACTGTCATGCGGCATCAACACGACCCTATTACGGCTGATTTATTAGTTTATTTTGGGGTATCAATACAGACTATAAGACGTTACGACTGACTTATGAAGTGTGATGGCTGACCTATCATTTCTTATGGTTGATTTACTTGTAGTAGTTTCTCCACACCACGCGTAAGCGCTGTTGTCTACGATCGAGCATCCTCTCTCTGTTCAGCAAACCATCTGGTCATCATAACTCGCAGGTTTAACGGACTGACCAACATCACCGACAATATCCCTGTACAACTGGACTAAAATGTATGGTGTTGCTTGTCGAGATCGATTAACACTCTCAGTTACAGAACATGTATGTTCCAAAATGTAAATACGAACACAAAATGTCAGGGAATCCCCTTGCGTAGAAGCACGAACTCGCCAGACACATCGATCAACCCAACACTTAACTATGGGTACATGCTTTGTAGATATTACTACATCAAAATCAAATTGATCCCTCACTGCAAGAAGTTTCAGTCGTCTCTCCAAATGGGATTTACTCTCGTATCGTTGCCCTACCACAACCTTTAGCTTAAACATATCCGACCTTAAAACCTATGACTTCCCATTACATCCGCTCATCGCCACGTTCTGAGATCTCTTCTTTGGAGGTAGTGTCGGTGATTTTTCGTCTACTGCTGGAAACTTACCGTATGAGCTGAAGTTATCATCTTCAGACGACGCACATTCCAAGTGGTCTAACATATCAAATCGGCTTATAAATTCATCATCATCTTCGACTGCTTCATCTTCTCCAGCTACTTTATCTTTTTCTCCTTCCACTTTACTGTAGCAGCCATTTTCATTGTCACAGTCACCAATGTGATCATCGCATTTAGATTCCACGTCTGAGCGTTCTCTGTCCAAGCAATAAGTATATAATGTCTTACTCTTCCCTCTTGCTCCGTCATTCCGACAAACTTTGCCATCTTTTTCTCTGTAGTCTCCACGCAGAGACGAATATCTTCGATTTTCCTTTACCTTAGAAAATCTTGCAACTGCCGATTACTAGTGATATAGACTAGCTCCGTATCGGGCGGCATTGTTTTCATAACTTTATTCGAGAATATATAGCTCAGCTGAATCTGGTGCATCGACTCATCCAGTATGTAACCTTCGAATACCCACTTTTTGAGTTGGTTGAGTGTTGTTTCTACATTAATTGACAGAACTTTAAATCCTCTACCGTCGTGTTCGAATACATATCTTTTTTTTCTTAACCCATTTCCCAGAAGCAGTACATATCATATCATTATCCATAGTTATGAAGAAGAAGATTAAGAGATGAAGAAGATGACTACTGACTAAAACAAATAAATAAGACTGATAAGTTATGACGCCAAACAAATAAGACTGATAAGCCAGCCGCCATACTAACACATACCTCAGTCCACATAAATCAGAAATACAAAGTAACTCAACCTCAAGGTGAATGCTATTCTAGTAAAGGGGTGAGCGTTCGGGTACCTGTTCGGGTTTGAGTAGGATCCATTCGAGTTGCGGGTTTTCAGGTTCATCGATTTAGTATCCATTCGGGTTTAAAAAAATTTCGGTTCGGGTTCGTTTCGGTATACTTAGGGTTCTGTTCAGATCTTGTAAAACTTATAGGATCCGGAAAAGTATTGAATTATTTCGGGTCGATTCAGGGTCGGATTTTTAAACAATTTTCATTAAAAAATACTAAAAAGGTACTCGAAGTATTTATAAACCCAAAAATTTAAACTGTTTTCATTCAAAAATATCATAAAAATACAAAAAATAAACAAAAACTTTAGTTCAGGATCGTGTTTAGGAAATTCGGTTTAGTTTCAGTTCGGTTTCATTCGGTTTTGTTTATTTCAGGTATTAATTTAAGATCAATATAGGGATCCGAAAATATTTGGTTCGGTTTCATTCGGTTTCGGTTCGTTTTTGGATACTTAGAGAGGAACCAAAAAATAACCGAAACTTTTCGGTTTGGTTTTTGGTTATTCAATTTGGTTTCAGTTCAGTGTTAGTTCGGTTTAAACCAAAATATTTAAGGGAAATACACTAAAAAAAATCAAATTTTTGGTTTTGTTTCGGTTTGGTCCGGTTCGGTATATTCAATTTTCGAATATTTTTGATCATTTGTATTGAAATTGGTTCGCTTTATTTCGGTTTCAGTTCGGTTATTTGGTTTTTCGATCGAAAATAACTAATTTGGTTCGATTCGGTATTATAGATATTTTATTTTGTTTCGAATAGTTTTCAGATATTCGTTCAGTTTTCATTTCAGTTCGGTTAATTACCGATATCCATGGATACTTAGCTCAATATCCTTTTGATTATTTGCCTATATCCAAAACCGATGCAAAAATGAAATTTCGGTTCGGCTTCGGTTCGATCTGTTCGATTCGGATATTATGCCCATGAGTACCTACTCTCGCTAGTAAATCAGTCGTACAATGGCTGAGAAATCAGAAATCAGTCGTATTATGTGTTTTGTTCCTTCAAGTCGTAAAACAGAATTAAATAGTTTGGGAATCATAAATCGATTGTATTGCACAGTTCAAGAAGTCAGCCGTATTAAAAGTAATTTTTTAAGTTTAAGAGACGATACCACTTATTTCCCGTCTTTTTCTTTTTACTTTAATTGATGAGAGTATACGACGTTTGAGTTCCACCCTTTGCACCGTTTTACAACTATTAAATGACTTCAATTTACGAGAGGGAATGAGTTGTCCCATATTACGACGTTTGATTATTATCCTTTGCACCGTTCTACAACTATTAAATACTCCCCATTAATCCTCTCATGAATTCACACGTCAAATCTTCTCGAGTAAAATCAAGGACACAAAAATGGGAACAAACATCATGGATTACCAGAGGTCATTCTCGGTGACATCATTGTTCGTGTGCCAAAGGCTCTGCACTTGATGCACTAAGTCTAGGTATGGTTAGTAAGGCGTTTAATGCGCACTACGAAACTGAGGCAATTCTAGGCGAATGTTCTTTGGAGATTCCTCCGTTGTATCCTTTCTTTGAAAAACCTGAAGACGAAGAACGATATAGGAGGTTTAAGACGACACTTAGAAGGACGAAAAATGCTGAAGCGTTGTACCGCAAAGGATTGGAGCATTGCTTTGATGCAAGAAGGAGGCTAGGAAAACAAAGAAAATGAGTGGATGAGTTAACCCGCGCTGCTAATAGATGTTTTCGTAAAGCCCAATATATTGTTGGGATGATACTTGTTTGTGCAGCAGGTGGGGTACAAAAAAGAGAAGGTTATGAGATTTTGCAAGGTTAATGAAACCGCGTCTGTCATAGACGATTGCTGAGGTGCGGGTCATGCAGATAACGTTGAGGGAACGTGTGATTTAGAGATTTGATACATTGCGATGGAGCTCTTATCCGTTTACGTGCATGACCAATGTGAATGTGAAGTCGTTGCCCCCGTCACTGCAACGTTGGAATTTTTAAGGTTAGCGTATGGTTGGGATGATGAATGGGCGTTGTTGGCGGAGGGCGACGTTGAGGAGGCTCCCATATGTCTAACTTGTTTCTGGTACCGGGAAATTGTTCTTCTCTTGTTTGACAGTCCTCAAGGCTTTGATCATAAAATTTGACTGTTTTAATGTTTGTTTTATGACTTTTTAATTATTTGTTTTGTTGTTAAACCCTAAGTTAAATCGTGAAATGTTTGTTTGTTTGTTTGTTTCATATGACTTTTTAAATCTTTATACCCAAAGGGGTTATGACATGACAAATAAAAACTAATGACATGGATGATGACATGGCAAGTCAATAAGTCAGCCGACATACGAACTCACAACTCAGTCTAAGTAAATCAGCCATGAAATACAAAGTAAGACAACCGCAACGTGAATGCTATTCTAGTAATTAATATTTCGCTAATAAATCAGTCGTAAAACGGCTGGTAAACCATAAATAAGCCTTGTCGTCAACTAAATCAATCGCAAGGTGAATTCTATTCTAGTAATTAATCTCTAGCTAATACATCAGCCATGACCAGACGTTTAATCTTTGGCTAATACATCAGATGTTCAAAATAATTAATCTCACAACTCAGTTGTACGATGATCATTAAATCAGCCGTAACAAAATAACTCAACCATCTCATAACTGCAACTAAGCCAAGTTTTTGTTAACTCAACCAACCGATGTATAAGTCAACTGTAACTTGTGTACGTAAGTCAACTGTGATGACATAAATCAGTTAGATTTATCTAAGTAACCCATCACGAGTGGTTGACTTAAGTCATAAGAAATGTTTTAATATTACTAGAATAGCACGCGACATGTAACTAAGCTGCAACGTAAACATAACCCAATTGTATCGTAGAAAGTATCGCTTCACGGCCACAATATTTAATACACGTTAGAGAATTCCTACGTGGCGAATAACATTCTTGTTTATACGTTTTTTGTCACAACGTAATAGAAGAGCACGCTTGGCATTTAAAAATCGTAGTAATAAAAAAAAGATTTGTATGGTTCTAATCAGTTGTGCTAAGTTGTTTGCTAATTCAGTTAACTTCCCTTTAATCAAAGTTATTTCTTGTTCTTCTTTATTTAAACTTTATTTTGTTTTTTAAATCATGTTTAGGCACATTTCTATCATTGGATCTTGTGTTATTACTATGATTAGTGACTAGTCATCCTCTAAGTGGATGGATTAGGTAGATTAGGGAGATTAGGGAATTGGTGATGATGTTTAGAGTGTTTATTGCTTATTATCTTCTTCCAAATAATGATCTTAATGCTAGGTTAGGAGATTTATCACCCGAGAGGTGTTTGATGAAATTCATAAATGAATCATTTGTGTTGTTATGCATTGCTTTCCAAGAGATTGTGTTAGGAATGTATAATGGTTCAATGAAATAGAATTTATTGCTTCTTAAAAGTGGTTTCTCCCAAGAGATTGTGTTGATGCATGTTTAGGATAGGGATCTCTACCACGAGAGTCGATTGATCTAAATTTGGAATTCCTAGACCTTAATCAACTGCATGATTCATCTGTTTAGTCTTTATCATTGTTTTCTTCTCAATCGTTTAATTGACTTTTTGATTACTACAATTGACCCTTTAGCATTATATTGCTTTGATTTGCATAATTAAGATTGCTAGTGACAGTATCAACCTCCTAATCCAAATCTAGACTAAGCGGGCTTCATTCTAGAAATAGTTGACTAAATCACTCCCGATTTGGTTCGACTTGATACTATCATGTCCCCGATCCTCAATAGGATCGAGGGAATGGGCTAAGTCTGAACCCGGACTGAGACTTAGCCTAGCCTGGAAAAATAAGTTTTGTTTTAGTAAAGATGGATTGATCGAGACTTAACCGAATTGATTCAGTTTTGATCAAGAGATACGAGTTTGGACCAGACTGAAAACGCAAAAGGGTATTTTGATCGAGCAAAGGATAAACCGGTCGAACCTTTGATGAGCAATCAAGGAATTCAATTAAGTCATTTGATGTATCCCTTCCTATGAACGAACGCGTCTTGACGACTCACGAGGTGGCGGCCGCGGCGATGAGGCGACCAAGGATGGAGATCTCGCAAACCCTGTGTTCAAAAGTACTCAAACTAGTTAGGTCTCTTAAATAAGGAAAAAGAAGAGAATTAATCGGGGAGAAGTGATTGGAAAGGAGTTTGGGTCATAGGATTGAAGTTGGGGTCGCCCGGTACGGTCGTGTATGGCTACGCCAGCCGTACGAGAGAAGTGGTGAAGATTTCTTCGACCAGAACGTTTCAGAAGTTGACCCCCTTCAGTGGAGTGCTTTCTAAGGACCAAAGAGGAGGATCAATCAAGAGAAAAGGGTGGAACGTCGGGCTTGAAATGGAGAACGCGTTGAAGGTCGCCGCTGTACGTACGGCTCGGCCTCGCCGACCGTACTAGGAGAAACTCATTTGAGATTCTCGTCCGGTTGAACTCCAAATACAAAACCCTTCGGTGGACTTTAATCTTATGAGGAATAATGTAGATTGATCGGAGAAAAATCAGGAAAGTACTAGACCTGGATGGAGGAATGCGGTGATGTTCTTGGTTCTCGGCCGATGATCTAGTACTTTCACGATTTGCTCAAGAAACGAGAGAACTAGACTGAGAGAATCACGGGTAGTGGGAGACTCAAGAATCACCGTCATGGGGAGACTCAAGACGGGCTCCGAGGCTGCAGCCTCATGAGTCTCAAAGCCCGATCAATGACGTATCTCTCCCTACGATGGAACACTCTTGATGACTCAAAGCTAAGCGGCCGACAAGATGGAAGTGGCCAAGGGACGAGATCTCTCATACCCTACAAGGAAACAATCTCAAACTGGTCAGTTCTCCGAAGGAGATATAAATAAGAGAAGTAGTCGAGCAAGAAGTAGAGGGTTGAGGGTTTTGGTCGATGGAAAGTCATGGGGTTGGGGGGTACGGCCGTGTACGTCTACGCCGGCCGTATAAGAAGAATGGGAGAAGGTTTCTTCGATCGAAACGACTAAAAAACGAAATCCTTCGGTGGTATTCTCTCTAAGACGAAATGAGGAGGAACTGTCAAGAGGGATGGTCAGAAAGGCGAGATCTGGACGGAGAAATATTTTTGTGGTCGTCGTGGTACGCAAGGTACGACCTGGCCGACCGCACGGTAAGAACTCTTTTGGGGTTCCTCGTCCGCTTGAACTCGCAAATGCAAATCCCTTTGGTGAGTCTTTGTCTTTGAGGAAATAATGAGGATCGACCGAAGCAAACTCGAAAAAGACCGAGGTCTAGATGGAGGGATAAGAAGAGATCTTGACTCTCAACCCGATGACCTAATGATTTAGCGGTTTGCTTGAGAAAAGAGAGAAAACGAAACTAGATCAAACTGAGCCCAAGAGAACTAGATCGAACTGATATTACACACCAAAACCCTAAGGAATATGACTCATCCTTAGTGAACTTTCAAAGAGAGAAATCTCATTCATTACAAAGTTTGAAAGTTAAGAATGCCAAAAGCGGCTACAAACCCTTATATAGTTTTTTTAACTTGAAAAGAAAACAAACCCTATAAGGAAAGGAGAAGACAAAACGCAACACATAAGGATAGAACCGAGGGAGATTCTCCAACGGTCATGAGACCATTTGAAAAGGCTCCTTTGGTGGGGTCTTATGACGTGGTCTTGTGCAATGGGCCTCGTTAAAAACCTTAGTGAGAAAACCCATTGGGACAAAACACACTAAGGGAAAAGAGTACCCCCGAAGACCTCTTAAGAACCGGCTTATGTGCTTGGAGACAATGTGAGGAAATGATACATGATCGGCTCTTCCTCATTCTCCAAGTGTTGGTAACAAGTCTCCAAGTCTTCTGAAACTTTCATCAAGGCATTCACAAGACGTCTAGCTTGGGCACGCGTGATTGGTCCTGTTGGAACATTGAGGGAGGTCTTCTCTTGTTCGGTCTCAAGCCCTTTGCTACTCAAGCATGCATCATCACCTCCTTCTTCAAAAGGATTTGACCTCAAATCTGTGGGATATACATCGAAAGATACCAAGTCAGTAGTTTTGAAGCTAGAACTCACGGTATGCTTACCTTGGAGATCAAGTTGATAGGCATTTTCGTTGATCTTCTTGGTTATTTCAAAGGAGCCATCAATCCGCGGCTTAAGCTTTGAATCCTTTTTTTCGGGAACCGGTCCTTCCTCAAATGAATCCACACCCAATCTCCCTCTTTAAATGATTGTGCTTTGTGTCCTTTATTGGCTTGTCTCGTGTAGTACTCCGTCTTGGACTCTATATTAGACTTCACTTGTTCATGTAAGGCTTGCACTTGTTTGGCCTTGTTCTTAGCCAATAGACACTTATACTTTTACTTAAAGGCAAAGGAATCAAGTACAAGGGGGTGAGTGGATCATAGCCAATAGACAATTTCAAAAGGGCAATATTTGGTAGCAGAATGTTTAGCTATGTTATAAGCAAATTCCGCATGAGGCCAACACTCTTCCCATGATTTCAAATTCTTTTTGATCAAAGTCCTAAGAAGCATAGCCATGGTTCTATTAACAACTTCGGTTTGCCCATCCGTTTGGGGATGACAAGTAGTATAGAAAAGCAATTTAGTACCAAGTCTACTCCACAATGTCCTCCAAAAGTGACTCAAGAACTTAGTATCTCTATCCGAAACAATAGTTCGAGGCATTCCATGCAAGTTAACTACTTCTTTGAAGAACAAATTGGCAATATAAGATGCATTATCCGTTTTTATGAAATTATATAAAGTGAGGCATCTTAGAGAATCTATCAACAACCACAAAGATGGAATCATGACCGTATTTAGTTCTAGGCTATCCTAAGACAGTCCATGGAAACATAATGCCAAGGATGATATGCAATTGGGAGACGAGTATACAAACCGAGGGGTTGGGATGTTGCCTTGACTTGTTTGCATTATAGGCACTGGAGCAAACTTTATCCACGTCCCTTCTCATGTGTGGCCAAAAGAAATGGTCTTGAGTTAATTTCATGGTCGTATTCACACCAAAGTGTCCCATAAGGCCGCCACTATGAGCTTCCCTAATCAACAATTCTCGAATATACACATTAGGTACACAATCTATTTTTATAGAATAAGTAACCATCAAGAATATAATAGTGATCCATAGCATGAGATAGACAATCAGTATAAACATTCTTGAAATCACTATCATGAGCATATAAGTCCTTGATTTGCTCAAATCCTAGAAGTCTACCATTTAAGCTAGGGAGAAGAGTGTACCTTCTTGATAATGCGTCGGCCACCACATTCTCCTTACCTTGTTTGAATGCATTGACGTATGGAATGGTTTTTATGAACTCTACGTATGGAAAGGTTTCTATGAACTCTACCCATCTTGCATGCCTTTTTTAAGCTTTTGTTGGCTCTTGAGGTGCTTGAGTGATTCATGATCCGTATGGATCATAAATTCCTTTGGCCAAAGGTAGTGTTGCCAAATCTTCAATGCACGAACTAAGGCATACAACTCCTTGTCATAAGTTGGATAATTGAGAGTGGCTCCTCGAAGCTTTTCACTAAAGAAAGCTATTGGCTTCTTCTCTTGCATTAGCACATCCCCATTTCCAAGGCCTGAGACATCACACTCAATATCAAAGATTTTGTTGAAATCCGGCAACATGAGCAAGGGTGCACTGGTGAGCTTGTACTTCAACGCTTGAAAGGCATTTTGTTGAGCTTCTTCCCACTTAAACCCTACTGTTTTCTTGACAACCTAAGTGAGTGGTGCGGCCAAAGTGCTAAAATCCTTCACAAATTGTCTAAAGAACCCGGCTAGCCCATGGAAACTCCTACGATCCTAGCTACCCGATCCATTCCACCATCCATCAATTTTAAGTCTTCAGTCATGCGCGCCTAAGCCTTATCCATCCCACAATCACCAACTATTCCTAAAAAGACAATGAGGCGTAAGTATTGATAATACATAGTGAATGCGGTCGCCCCAATCCATTGTACATCAGCTTAACCGATGTGTCCCTTGGCCCAAGTCGAGTTAGATCATGCCTTTGGATGGTTCATCACGATCCAATCAAGTTTCAATCGAGTTTCCCTCGACTCCATCACTTTGACTGGTCTGATAACCGCCATTTGACCATGATTATTCAATGTAGCCAAGCATGATGCAGAAAAACGAAGTAAAATGATGACAAGCAATCGAACAATGCAATATAACAATGCAATCGATCAAGAATAAGGAAATCAAGCAAGAAACTTTGTCTATATAGCTTGAATCTGAGCCTTAGCATCAGTCACACGCGCACCTTATCAAAACGGATTCGAGTTCTGGAATGCCAGTTTGATGATGCTGAGAATGCCTTGATTCTTCCCGATCGATTCAGTCGAGACAAGTCGTTCGCTCTCTCTTTCGTTCCAACGCCTTTGTTCTTGCGGTTTCAGTGATATGGATTATGGCTCGGGTGAGAATAACGAAAATCCGCCTAAGTCTTTACTTCCATGAATTTCTCCATCAAAACCCGTCTCAACCGCTTCCCGTAACTGCCCACAACCGTTTGGGATGCGCAGTTTAGATTTGATAACCGTCCCAATTGTTTTTGTACACTTGGTGCGTGTGGCGCACTCCAATGCCAACCGTTTGTCCCCAACTGACTGAACTAGAGTCTTAACTGTTCCAGCTGACTGAGCTGGCCACTCGAGTGGTTCAGCTGACTGAGCTGGCCACTCTAGTGGTTCAGCTGACTGAGCTTGGTCTCGACTGATCCTGTTGATCTACATCAACTTCGGCTCAATTGAGCTTCCTGGAGCTGTCCCAGCTTGATCACTCCACCCATCCAACTCAGTTCAATCTTAGATCGATGCAGCGAAGAACTACTCACTTTGATCGAGATCTTTCAGAGTTCTTGGATCCTAGATCAATTCAGCAACACATGGTCTATTCCATGTTTGGGATGGGTATGACTAGCCCATTGTCTATCCATAGTCGAGGCATCAGACCTTTAGTTCGCTCAAGAGTACCCACCCCCTAACGAGATTTATTGACATTTCCCAATCTGACACCAATGAGCATTGGGTATGTCTAAGTAGTCACTAGTCATTTTATAAAAACTGATTTCAATTATTTTCCTTGATTTTTCTCCAAGTGATCGATCAGTTTAGACTTTGCTCGGCCATTATCCTTCATGATCGATCAAAATCATATCTTGATTGATCCTAGTTCGATCATAGTCGATTAAATCAAAGTTTGCTCGATAAAAACTGAGACTTTTCGACCAAAACTGTATCTGCTCGGACCAGGACTGATTCTGCTCGATCCAAATCACAATCCTTCGGCCAAAATCCTTCCTACTCGGCCCGAACTCGAATCCTTCGGCCAAAACCAATGTTTTCGGCCTAAGGCTTGGTTCGGGGATCTTACAAGTCTCCCCCACTTAGATTGGATTCATCCTAAAATCTGGCTAAGTCATTTGTCTTCCTTTGTTCTTCGAACTACTTAGAATATTCTGTTTTCTGTTTCCTAGGTAATTGACTTGATCCCATTGCATTTCCAAACCACTCTTATTAAAATAACCTCAGACTTTCTTGTCTTCTTAACCAAAAGATCAACGATCCTTGACGACTTTGCTTCAATAATTCACTTTTCCTTAAGTCCCTTAGGAATTTGCGAAATGACTATCTCTTTCCCACTTAAGCATTTTCGGAGTTGGGAAACATGAAACACATTATGGAACACACCCATTTATGGTGGCAATTCCAAATTATATGCAACTTGCCCCAACTCTCTCCAAAATCGAGAAAGGTCCAATATACCTTGGGTCAAACTTTCCATTCTTTGAAGTCCTTGCACTTCCCTTGAATGTGATCAACTTTAAGTAAACCGATTCACAAACTTCAAATTCAATTCCCTTTCAGCGCGTATCAGCATAACTCTTTTGCTGATCTTGAGCCTCTTTCATCTTCACTTTTAGAAACCAAACTTTCTTAGTCGTTTCATCCACTATGTCTAGTCCAATCAGACTGCGCTCCCCCACGTGGATCCAGCATAGTGGTGTTCGGCAAGGTCGACCATACAAGGCTTCATAAGGAGACATTCCAATACTAGCATGGAAGCTATTATTGTAAGCAAATTCAGCCAAGGGTAAGTACTTCTCCCGAGAGCCACCCCGCTCCAATACACACGATCTTAACATGTCCTCCAAGGCCCATCCGTTTGTGGATGATAGGCCGTATTCATATTCGCCCGAGTTTTCAATGTTTTCTGAAATGCTTTCTAGAAGTGTGAGGTGAATCTTGAGTCTTGGTCCGAGACAATGCTAACTGGAACGCCATGCAGCCGCCCTATATCATCTATGTACCTCTCCACAATTTTATCCACACCATCTATTTTCTTGATAACCACAAAGTGAGCGACTTTGTTAGTCTATCTACTACCACCCAAGTTGCATCTTTACTAGTTCGACTCCTTGGAAAGCTTGTGACAAAGTCCATAGTCACGTGGTCCCATTTCCATTAAGGAATTGGCAAGTTCTGCAACGATTCACTCGGAACTTGATGTTCTGCTTTGACAAGTTGACAAGTCAAACAGCTCGAGATCCAATCAGCCACATCCCGTTTCATCCCAATCCAATGATAATACCTTTTCAAATCTCTATACATCTTGTTCATACCGGGATGAATCAAAAACTTTGACTGATGGGCCTCCTTAAGGATTTCTTCCTTAAGATCCTTATTGTTCGGAACACACTCTCCCATTCACGACTATGGTTCCATTGTACTCGTCTGGTACTCCCCCCTTTGGTTTTGTGCAACCTTGTTCAGAATCTCATCCCCTTCTTGAGCAATTTTGATTCTAGTTAACAAGTCAACCTGATCTGTTGCACCAAAACCAATGGTTCTGTTCCATATGTGATAGCATTCAAGTGCAACACTCGTACCATATGAACCATCGATTCAACATCCCATTCTGCCGAAACTTCAAACCGCCTCCTACTCAATGTGTCGGCCACAAGATTATTCTTTCCACGATGGTAGGCTATATCCAAGTCGTAGTGAGCCACTAGTTCCATCCATCCCCTTTGCCTCAAGTTCAACTCTGGCTGAGTAAAGATATACTTTAAGCTCTTATGGTCGGTGTAGATTTGCACCTTTGCACCATAAAGGTAGGAACGCCATATCTTAAGTGCAAACACTACAGCCGCCATCTCCAAGTCATGTGTTGGATAGTTTCCTTCGTGTTTCCTTAACTGTCGAAATGCATATGCGATTACACTTCTCTTTTGCATCATAACAAATCTCAATCATATTTGTTATGCATCAGTGTAAACCACATATGGCTCGTTTGCCTCCGGTTGTGCCAAAACTGGTGCACTAGTGAGCATTTCCTTTAACTTCATAAGACTTTCCTCACACTCCGGCTTCCATTCAAACTTAGTATCCTTGCCAGTCAATTTCGTCATTGACTGTGCCATACTAGCAAATCCCTTTACGAATCTTCTGTAGTACCCATCCAAACCAAGAAAACTTCTTATCTATGTTGCATTCTTTGGCCTTGGCCAATCTTGTATAGATTTGATCTTCTCATGATCGACTGACACCCCTTGTTCCGACACTATGTGTCCCAGGAATCCAATAGATATTTGCCAGAAAATGCACTTACTTAACTTGGCAAACAGACGATGTTCCCTTAGCTGTTCGAGCGCCATTCGTAAGTGACTTTGGTGCGTTTCTGGATCCTTTGAATAAACCAGAATATCATTTATGAAGATGATAACAAACTCGTCAAGACAATCCCGAAACAGCCCATTTATCATCTTCATGAAAGTTGTTGGGGCTTTAGTTAACACGAAAAACATCACCACAAATTCATAGTGGTCTTACCTTGTCCTGAAAGCCGTCTTTCAGATATCACTTGGGTCAATTAGAATCTGATGATACCCATACACTAAGTTAATCTTTGAGAAGCAAGTCCCCCCTCGGAGTTGATCCAACAATTCATCTATCCGAGGTAATGGGTACTTGTTCTTGACTGTATTATTCAGTCCCTGATAGTCAATGCAGAGCCTGATACTCCCATCTGTTTTCTTCACAAACAGAACCGGTGCACCCCATGGTGAGCTACTCGGCCTGAGGAATCCTTTTTCCAACAATTCCTCTAACTGTTGTTCCTTTAGTTCGGCCATTTCAGTTGGTGCGGAGCCTTGGATATTGGAGTCGTTCCCGATTCCAGTTCATTGGTGAAAGGATCGGACATATCAGGAGGAATCCCCACCAGTGACTGAAACACATCCTCGAATTCCCTTACCCACTGGGATATCAGTTATCTCCGCATTGTTTCCAAATTTGTTGGTGTTGATTGTAGCTATGTAAGCTTCACATCCCTTGGCTAACATCCGTTCAGCCTGAATGACGACCACCAAACTTCCTGAGGTCTGCCGGATCCCTTGGAATTCAAGAACATAACCTCCATTCCCAAACCAAACCCTTCCTAGATGAAAATCCAACGTTGCTTTATACCGTCCTATCTAATCCATACCCAAAATCACATCATGATTTTTAAGCTGGATGATGACTAAGTCTGTAGGCATCTCAACGTTCTTAACTTTCACCAATATATCCTTAATGTACCAAGTGAATACATATTCTGACCACCAATTAAAATCTCATTTCCGGGTTCTTTCTCGAACCCACCTGCTTCAACCCATTCAAGGCTCACAAAACTGTGTGTGGCCCCTGAATCAAATAAAGTGTGGGCCATGACACCACCAATGTCTAAGGTCCGTACACATTCGCCTAGCATTCTAAGTCTACTATGCGATGCATGAATTTAAGGCAACCCAAAATTTGAAACATCGGATAAGAATTTACCAATGATCGTCTTGAAGGTGCTGACTTCGCAACATCCTTCGACAACTCATAAACATGCGGTGCTCCAACTTGCCTTTTAGCTGGTGGAGTCCCATCATTTCCCCCGCGGTTTTGCCTTTGATCCATATGTCTTTCCACTAGTAGCTTGGGACATTCCCTCTTGAATTGCCCAGCCTTTCCACATTCGTAGCAGGTTCTGCCTTCGTCACTTGCAATTTTGATCCCTTGATCCTTCCTCGGACAATTCTGGATTCCATGCTCCTTGCTCCCACAACGAGCACATGCACTCATAGCCTTCCAGCACTCGCCCCCATGCCTTTTCCACAAGTTCCGCATTCAAGTCTCTTGCCAGCAGACTTACTATACTCTCAACCTTTTCCCACTTTCGTTTCTTTTCACCAGACTTGTGTGATGGGTTTGGTCGAGGCTTATACATGGCGCGGTTCAATTGATTTTCCTCCTCAATACCCATCTCGATCATAGCATCCCTTTCAACCAGTTTAGAGACAAAGTTGAAGGTGTGGACCAAACAATTGTTGAGGATTTCAATTCTAAGCCCTCGGATAAACCGATGAACCTGAGCATGTTCATCCTCGAGTTCACGCCCAAGATAACGCCTTAGGCGATTAAACTCTTCTTCATATTCGGAACTGATTTTTCCCCTTGAACCAAGTCCATGAAAGAACACTCCAACTGATCCCATGCTTCTTGTGAGAAATACTTCTTATTGAACTCACCATCATAATCCACAAATGTTATAACTTCATTACCCTTACGTTTCTCGATGGTAAGCCACCAGTTGTGTGCATCCCCATCCAAGAAGTGGACATCAATATCCTTTTGGTAGTCTTCGGGGCTCTTGCACTCATCTGCCTCAATTGGATAGAAACTGCTCTTCCACTCATCTACCTCAATTGGATAGAAACTTCCCATGAAAGTTCTTGTTACGAGACTTGACATGTGTTCTAGCACAGTCAAGTAATCCACTTTCTTTCTAGTGGACCTTTGTGTTGGAGGCTGGATTTCCATAACTTTTGGATTATCTCTAATCCATTCCACTCCCGAGTTAACACCCCTAGGGTTTCCAGCCGGATGATCAGTCCTAGTCTGGTTCCCATTCCCTTGCACCATAGGAGACGTTGCAAGAACGCTTGTCAACACAGCCAATTGAGCCATGACTTGCCGCAATGTATCACATTTTTCTCGGGCTGAAGGTACTGGATCAGTTTGATACGTGGTCCTTAAGGCCTCATTATCTCCACCATTGGCGGGAACCGAAGGCTTGGCCGGAGTCGATGACTCAACCACTTCCTCCCTGTTTGCCCCAGTCTGAACTGGTAAGTTTTGCACCGTAAGGACTCATGCAGTCAGAATCACTTGTTCCATCCCAACCACATGTCTGGTTAGGATCAACTGCATGTTGACTTGTTCCGGTGCACCTTGGCCTTTGCCAGTTCCCTTGTTCTTTTTGTGTTTCCCGGTACTCTTTGTCGTCTTAGTACTTTTTCCCATCTACAAGATCAACAATGATTATATTTTTCTTGAACCACATCAATAAACTAATCAGGAAATAAATCTAGGTGCGAGATTTCGACCAGATGGATGGTGTTCCAAACCCAACACTTAACTGTCCTAGGATCAAGCATGCTCTGATACCAACTTGAAACGCCTATCCCTGATTCTAAGTCCGATGAGGTCGTTCCATTCAACCACTAAGACATTTTCGAATTAATGGCTCACACTAGAGATGGATTATAGTTCGCGTGCATGTCGTCATGGTTCGCGTGAGAATGACAAAAATCCACCTAATTATTTACTTATGTGAGTGTCTCCATAAAAAATCGTCTCAAACGCTTCCCGTAACTGCCCACAACCGCTGGGGACGCACAATTTAGATTTGATAACCCTCCCAACTATTTTGGCACACTTGGTGTGTGTGGCACACTCCAATGCCAACCGTTCATGCCTAACTGACTGAACTAGAATCTTAACTATTCCAACTGACTGAGTTGGCCACTCGACTTATCCAGCTGACTAAGCTTGGTCTCGACTGATCCAGCTGATCTACTTCAACTTTAGCTCAATTGAGCTTCCAAGAGTTGTCCCAACTCGATCACTCCACCCATCCAACTCGGTTCAATCTTAGATCGATACAGCGAAGAACTACCCACTTTGATCTAGATCTTTCAGAGTTCTTGGATCCTAGATCATTTCGGCAACACATGGTCAATTCCTTGTTTAGGATAGGTACGGCTAGCATATGGTATATCCACAATATTGCCATCAGACCTTTAGTTCCCTCAAGAGTACCCACCCCCCTATAGAGGTTAATTGACATTTCCGAATCTGCCACCAGGGAACATTGGGTATGTCTGAGTAGTTACTAGTCATTTTATAAAAAATGACTTCAATTATTTTCCTTGATTTTTCCCCAAGTGATCGATCAGTTTAGACTTGGATCGGCCATTATCCTTCATGATCGATCAAAATCATATCTTGATTGATCCTTGTTCGATTAAAGTCGATTAAAAAAAAGTTAGCTCGATCAAAACTGAGACTGTTCGACCAAAACTGAATTTGCTCGGACAAGGACTGATTCTGCTCGATCAAAATCACAATCCTTCGGCCAAAATCCTTCCCACTCGGCCCGAATCCGAATCCTTCAGCCAAAACCAATGTTTTTTGCCTAAGCCTTGGTTCGGGGATGTTACAATATCCTTTTTGGAAGAGGTCCTCCACTTGCCTTTGCAACTCTTTGGTCTCAAAGAAATTAGTTCGGTAAGCCGGCCGATTGGATAGAGTGGCTCCAGGGACAAAGTCAATTTGGTGTTCAATCCCTCTCTTTGGGGGCAACCCATGAGTCTCTTTACTTGGGAAGACATCCTCAAACTGATGAAAAAGATCACTAAGAACACTCGGAAGCTCCGATGATTGGTTTGACAAAGTTGTAAGTGATTCCTTAAACGCAAGTAACAAAACAGTTTGTTCATTATGAAGAAATTTCCGTACTACACTTTGGTTGATAAGGAGATTGGGGAGGCTTAGAAGAAGTAGACTTCCTTAGGTGGAGTTGATCTTGTGCTACTTCTTAAGGAGACATTGGGAGAAGGGTAATTTTCTTGTCGTGGTGTGCAAATGAGTATTTGTTGGGGAAGCCATCATGCAACACTCTTCTGTCATATTGCCACAGTCTTCCGAATAGAATATGGCTGGCCTCCATGGGAAACACATCACACAAGATCTCATCTTCATAATTGCCTATGGCAATGGAAACATTCACTTGATGAGACACCCTAAACTCTCCCTTGTTAAGCGAATGTAGCTTATAAGGTCTCAGATGCTTCTTCGTCTCTAAACCTAGCTTCTTCACCATAGTGGTGCTGGCCACATTAGTGCAACTTTGATACAAGTGTCAGAAGAGAAGATCCAATGATGATAGAAGAAGAGCCTTCTCTCCAATCCCCAACAGGTCCAATCACGAGAGCACAAGCAAAGAGGCTTGATGGAGCCATCATGCATACATGGGAGGACTTGGAGAAGACTTGCTATATCTTGAAGGAGAAGGAGTTGGATCCTCATATCTATCTCCTTATGTCTTCAAGTGACTAGTCCGGATCTAGAGATGGTTTGGGGTACTCTTTTACCTTAGGTGGGTTTTGTCCCAATGAATTTTCACACCAAGGTTTTTAATGAGGCCCATTGCACATGAACCAACTCTGCAAGGCACACCAAGAGAGTCATTCTAAACTTATCCTTTATGCTTTGCATTTTTGCCCATTTTTTTCGGGCTTCCTTTCTTGCTTTGAGTATTTAAACTCTCTTTGTAAGAACTTTTTACCTTAGCTAACATTTTGAAATAAAAAACCGAGAGAGTTTTTCCTTGTTAGCTCATGCTTGAGTGTGTCATATCTCTTGAGATCTAAGTGTGTAATATCTTAGATCTCTAAGGTGTATTTAAGGGTTCTTCATCCCCTTGGTGGTCCTCTTCGTTTTTCCCCATCATTTTCCATCTTGCTTCCTCCATCGTCCCGGTTTCGGTTACCCGATGCACACGTCATCACCCTCACCGTCACTCTCCATCAACGGCCTATGTTCCGACTGTTCTGGCACGATCCATCCTCCTCATTTCGCAAAAGAATCATCTCCAAAAAGTTTCATCATGATTGGAGTTCGTCTGTATGAGGGAATACAGACGAGGCCGTACCCGTACGAACAACGCGACCCCAACGTATTCCACCGATCAAACCGTTCGACCTTCAAGTTCTCTCCCGATCGAACATCATCGTTTCTCCTCAACAAGGGTCACAACAAGTCTCACCTTGATCTAAAACTATCTGGTCGAAGGACTCTCTTCCCATTCTCTCTGTACGGTCGGCGTAGCCGTAAGGCCGTACCCAACGACCTGAACTCGAACCATCTATTGTTTCTCCTTTCTTTGTTATTTTCTTTCGACTGATCTTCATATTTTAAGTACTAAACAAGGTCTAACAAGTTTCACGTCATTTGCACTTAGGGTTTGAGAGTTGTGAACTCGCGGCCGCCTCCCTCGTAGCCGGCCGACGTCTACTTTGTCTCCAAGGGCATTCATACGCTATCATGCGTGTATCAAGTGGTATCAGAAGCCAGCTTGGAGCCTCTTGAACCTAAATTCAGGGAGTGTTTCTTTTCCTTTCGAAAGTTTCCATCTTTTTGTGTTCTCCTTTCGAAAGTGTTCATCTTTAGCTTTAAGAGATCAGTAGTTTTGTGCAAAAGTTTTTTTTTTTTTAATTAAAAATCTTGAATCAAATGGCTGCTAAGGACTGAATTCTTGCTGTATTTTTGGTGTTTTGCCCAGGTCAAAAGGAGAACGCGCGCATGAGATAGTACCCATCCTTTTCTTTTGACCAACTGGCCGCGCTTGTGGTCGTCTCGCTCGCTCACACAAGCCCGGGACCACAAAGTACTACACCAATCATCATCCAATCATTTAATCACGGGGAAGAGTGTGAGAGACAGCCGCTTTCGTATTAAAGAGAAAGGGCAAAAGAGGAAAGGAGCGAAAGGTGGTGCGAGGAAAAATTCTCATGGTCGTACATGGTGGTCCAACGCCGTTGAAGCGTGTGAATCAAGTTTGCGTCACTTTCCCAGCTTTCCCATCACGGCTCCTCACCAATATCAAACTTGTGCCTCTCAAGGCAATATCACTAGACTTGGATCCTCATTGCCACTGCCCCAAGGTCGACAAGCCACTACACCGATTGCACCACACAAGAACATGGTGGATCACCCGATTGCACCGCCTCCACCAAACCCTACCGCCACTCATATGAGGATGCTCAATGAGAAATTCGATGAGCCGAGGCGGTGCCCATCAAGATGCCCAAGTCTAAGATCAATAAGGAGAGAGCTCAATCCTCCTCAAGCTCAAGCTGCCCAGGTCTAAGATGCTTGTCACTTACCTCAATGGTCGAGGCCTAGAGAGCCTTATCTGGATGATGAGGAAGAATATGCCCCTCAAAGAGTGAGGCATTGGAGACAACCCAGAGGTCCTCATCCAAGACAACAACCTCATATTCGTCCTTGATCCGTCCTCGGATCTTCTTCGAAATCACCTGCTTCCCAAACCACTTAGTGAAATTTGCCTTGATTCTCTCTTCCGGTTCCCACGTAACCTCTTCTTCCCCGTTGCAATCCCAAACAACCTGCAACATCTGAGTCTTCTTCCGCCTAGATGTCTTAACCCTTCGATCAATGATCTCAACTAGAATACCTTCCACGGTTAGATTTTCCCTCAGATATGACGGTGGATCCTGTACCACATGGTCTATGTTCCTGATGCATTTCCTGAGCATCGAAACGTGGAACACATTGTGGAACGAAGCCATAGTCGTCGGAAGCTCTAACTTATAAGCAACCGGTCCAACTCTCTCCAAGATCAGATATGGCCCCATATACCTCGGACTAAACTTAGCATTCTGAGTAGCTCAATCTTTTCCCTTATAAGTAACCATCTTCAGATATACCAAGTCACCCACTGCAAACTCTTTCCATCGCTTATCCGCATAACTTTTCTGCCTATCCTGAGCTTCTTTCATCTTGACCTTAAGTACCCTGATCCTTTCCGTAGTTTCCTTAAACAAGTCAGGCCCAAAATGTCTGCGCTCCCCCACATAGGTCCAACATAGGGGTGTTCGACAAGGCCTACCATAAAGCGCCTCATAAGGTGACATCCCAATACTAGCCTGATAACTGTTGTTGTAAGCAAACTCAGCTAGTAGCAAGTAATTCTCCCACTTCTCGCCCCAATCTAGCACACTTGCTCGCAATAAATCCTCAAGTGTCTGAATCGTCCTCTCAGACTGCCCATCTGTCTGCGGATGATAGGCTGTGGACAAATTAACCCTCATCCCGAACTTGTTCTGAAGTGTCTTCCAGAAAGCGAACATAACTTAGCATCACGATCTGACACTATACCAGATGTTGCTCCATGCAATTGAACGATCTCTCGCACATATAACTCTGCCAAGACTTTCGAGTTGTCCTTTCGGTTAATGATAAGCAGGTTTTCCTTGTGAGAGGGTTTTCCTACTTACTAGTCAAATGAAGTATAGATCGGGTTTAAAATGTCGAACCTAATCCGGGAGCAATTAGCAACCAAAACACTAGAACTCTAAAGAATCAGTATGGTCTAAGTCAGAAGATAGGTAATTGATTGTCACTATCAAATCCTACTGAGCAGAAAAGAAAACAAAGCAAAGATAACAAAAGCAGAAAATGAAAAGCAGGCAATTGATCAGGCAAATCGATTTCAGGCAAAGAGGTCCTAGTTCTAGATTCTCCGGTTTTGATCTTATCCTAGGGCTAAGGAATTAAATATGGGCTCAGCTACTCTC
>OVAO01000339.1:0-22825 GCA_900406285.1 Biscutella auriculata
AGACAAACCATATACACTATCGGGAACTTAAAAGGGAATTTCAGGCACGGTTTTATGTTATAATCCATGTCCTTATGAGAAAGAACTAATTCTGAAGCCTAAATAAGCAATTAGGAAGGAACATATCATGAATCAACCATTATCGCGTTTCCCACTAAATATGCTTCCTAAGAATACCCGTAAGGTTTACGCAAACTCTGAGGAAAAACTCAAAATCGTCACTAATTCCCTATGCAGATGGTTGTAGACTCAATCCTAAAAGAAATTTTTTTTTGGGGTTTTAGAATTTTTTTTGATTTTTTTGTTTTTTTCATAAACTATAACTATTAACAATGCAATATGGGACTCAAGAAAATAAAACAAAACGAACAAATAAACATTAGCACGAAAGGTGGTTCCTCCCCCAAACTTAAACTACACAGACCTTGTCTATGTCCAAGCAAAGAGAAAGAACCGAAAATAAACGAAGAAAACTAAATGCATATTTACGAAAGGTGATAAGAAGGTACCTAAAAATAGGGATAGAATGAGCCATCATCAGAATCTACTGGCGAATCCGGTTCTTCGGAACCTGAAATCACAAATGAAAACCTCCAAGCAAAACCCGTTAGCAAGCAATAACCCTAATTGAGACCACAAAAGGCTATTTACAAGGATAGAAATGGAACTTCCTCCCAAGCGAGCTTGTTTAACGTCATTAGCTTGACGAACGCTCAGAGGACNCCAAAACCCGTTAGCAAGCAATAACCCTAATTGAGACCACAAAAGGCTATTTACAAGGATAGAAATAGAACTTCCTCCCAAGCGAGCTTGTTTAACGTCATTAGCTTGACGAACGCTCAGAGGACTCTCAGGGAAAGTACAAAAGATGGATGCAGTCAATGTCTTCAACCATAGCTTCTGATAAGTAATGTTTCAGACGATGACCATTGACGACAAACGCATCGCCTTTGTCATTTTGAAGAACAATTGCACCATAAGGACGGACTTCTAACACAGGGAAGGGTCTCGACCATCTGGATTTCAAATTTCCTGGGAAGAGTCTCAACCTTGAGTTGAAGAGTAACACAAGGTCTCCTTCCTTGATCTTTTTACGGACAATTTTCTTGTCGTGGAAGGCCTTGGTTTTTTCTTTGTAAAGTCGGGCGCTGTCATAAGCGTTTAGGCGAATCTCATCCAACTCTTGAAGTTGAATTTCACGCTTTTCCTTAGCGGATTTAAGATCAAAGTTGAGAAACTTGATCGCCCATTGAGCTCTATACTCCATTTCTACAGGCAGATGACACGACTTCCTATACAGAAGGTTGAAGGGACTGGTTCCTGTTGGAGTTTTGAAGGCTGTTCTGTAGGCACACAACGCATCATCTAGTTTCGTAGACCAATCTTTCCTAGAGATTCCAACTGTTTTTTCAAGGATGGATTTAATCTCTCTGTTAGAGACTTCGACTTTTCCACTAGTCTGAGGATGATAAGGTGTGGCAACCTTGTGCTTTACCCCATACTTCCTCAGAAGTTTCTCAAAAGTCTGATTTATAAAGTGGGATCCACCATCACTTATGACGATCCTAGGGATTCCAAACCTCGAAAAGATTATGCTTTTAAATAACTTCGTGACCACCTTAGCATCATTAATGAGGCATGCAATTGCTTCAACCCACTTCGACACATAGTCAACAGCTGCCAGGATGTACGAATTTCCGAAAGAGGTTTGAAAGGGGCCCATAAAATCTTTACCCCAGACGTCAAATACCTCGACTTCCATAATCGGGTTTTAAGGCATCTCATTTCTCTTGATGATGTTGCCCTTTCTTTGACATGGGTCACAACGCACTATGAAGTTGTGTGTATCCTTAAACATAGTGGGCCACCAGAAATCGGCTTGCAGTATCTTTGCAACGGTTTTGAAGGTTGCGAAATGTCCACCGTGAGGGGAACTGTGGCATTGCATCAAAATTCCTTCAACTTCATAAGCGACACATCTCATGTATAGACCGTCCTTACAGAGAGTGTACAAGTAAGGTTCATCCCAGTAGAAACGCTTGGATTGTTTCAGGAATTGCTTCTTCCTATATCCTTCCATGTCTGGTGGTTCCGTTTCACAAGCAAGGAAGTTTACAATATCAGCATACCAAGGGTCTCTCTGAGGAGTCACAGTGATAGCTCCTATGTCGCAGAGCGTATCGTGAATAATTTCCAGATGGTTGTAAAGCTCTATGCCCATCAGCTGCTCTTCTGGTAGGGAATCATCTATTGGTATACTTTCATCGATTCGCATTCTAGACAGATGACCAGCAACCCCATTTTCAATTCCCTTTTTATCCTTAATCTCGAGATCGAATTCCTGAAGCAACATGATCCATCAGAGTAATTTGGGATTTGCATTTTTCTTTGCAAACAGATGCCTTAGGGCTGCATGATCTGTGTAAACGATGATCTTTGAGCCTACCAGGTAAGACCCTAATTTTTCAATTGCGAAAACTATCGCTAGCAGCTCCTCGGTAATAGCATACTTTATCTGAGTCTCATCAAGCGTTCTGCTTGCATAATAGATGACGTGCAGCTTTTTGTCTTTTCTCTGTCCAAGGACTGCTCCCACAGCATAATCACTAGCGTCACACATTATCTCGAATGGTAATTCCCAATCTGGAGGTTGGACAATGGGTGCGCTTATCAGTTCTTTCTTGATTTTTGTGAAAGCTGCCAGACATTCGTCATCAAAAATGAAATTTTTTCTTTGCAGAGAAGTCTCGTCAGAGGTCTCACGATTTTCGAGAAATCCTTAATGAAACGTCGATAAAAACCGGCGTGGCCGAGGAAACTTCTGATTCCTTTTACATTGGTTGGTGGTGTCAGATGCGTCATGACATCTATTTTGGCCTTGTCGACCTCAATTCTTGCTTCTGAGATCTTGTGTCCCAAAACTATTCCGTTACTTACCATAAAATGGCATTTTTCCCAATTAAGCACTAGATTGGTATCCTCATACCGCTCAAGGACTTTACAGAGGTTGGTCAGGCAGGCGGAGAATGAGGGTCCGTGTACGGAGAAATCGTCCATGAAGACTTCCACGACATCCTCAATTAGCTCCGAGAAAATTGACATCATGCACCGCTGAAATGTTGCAGGTGCGTTGCATAGGCCAAATGACATTCTCCTATAAGCAAAAGTGCCATAGGGACAGGTGAAAGTCGTTTTCTCCTGGTCATGCGGATGACTGTAGATCTAAAAAAATCCAGAGTATCCGTCCAAGAAGCAGTAATACGGATGACTAGCTAATCTTTCAAGCATCTGATCGATGAAGGGTAGGGGAAAGTGATCCTTCCTAGTCGCCGTATTTAATTTCATGTAGTCGATACACACCATGTGGCTAGGTATGGTCTTGGTGGCGATCAACTCGTCATCATCGTTTTTTACGACAGTGATTCCACCTTTTTTGGGAACCACATGCACAAGTGAGATCCAACTACTATCGAAGATAGGATATATGATTTTGATATCAAGCAATTTAAGGATCTCCTTTTTCACAACTTCTTTTAAGTTGGGGTTCAGCCGTCTTTGGTGTTTTATGGACGACATCGATTCATTTTCCAAATGAATTATGTGCATACATAGTGAAGGGGAAATCCCTTTTATGTCATCCAGAGAATAACCAATGGCTCTTCTGTATTTCCGAAGTTCGGAAATCAAGCATTCAACCTCCTCGTCCTTTAGTGAATCATTTATGATCACCGGGTAGGTTGAGTTAGGACCGAGAAACTCATATCTGAGACCTTTCGGGAGAGGTTTGATGTCAAGCTTGGGGCTTTGAGTTCGCTCCAGTCCTCTTCAACCGAAGGTTTAAAAGTTTCCTTATGGGTTCCAACCTTTGCTGTCTTAACATCCAGGTTTTGGGTATAGGTAATTCCTCAAATTCAGTACCGCCATCAGGGTCTTCCGGGTTTAATTCCTGTGTTTGTACCCCAAACAATTTATTTTCTTCTTCAACCGAAGTGACTTCAGCCTGCATCTCGTCCAGGAACTCGTCGGTTAATTCGTTAAGGATTTCAACACTGAAGGAATGGTCATCAAGGTCCAGTTTTTTCATGACCTCTTTCATGTCAAATTGATGGACTTGATATGTTCCCAGATGGAGGTCTATCTTGCCATTTTTTACATTGATAACAGCTTCAGCAGTTGCTAGGAAAGGTCGTCCGAGAATGAGAGGGTCCTTAGGTTCCTCTTTCATTTCGAGGATGATGAAGTCTGTTGGGATCTGCCTTCCATTTATGCAGAGTGGCAAATCTTCTAGAATTCCGATTGAGGTTTTCACAGACCGGTCAGCCAACACTAAAGAAATTATGCAGGGCTTAAAGGTGTTGAAACCGAGTTTCCGAGCAGTGGAGAGTGGCATGACGTTCACACTTGCTCCGAGATTGCAGAGGCATTTATCAAACATGAGGTCTGCTATGGAACACGGCAAGGTGAAACTGCCTGGGTCTTTTAGTTTGTTGTGAGGAGGTAAAGTCTGGATAATTGCACTACATTCCTTGGTTAGATCAATTCTTCCTTCCATGTCTTTTATCTTGCTCTGGATAGCGTTTTTCAAAAACTTGCTATACTGGGGTATGAGCATAAAAGCATCTAAGATAGGTATAGCTATATGAACTTCTTTCATTTGGTTTTCAAACTGACTCTGATATTTCTTTATCAGCCTATCTTTATGACGTCCAGGGAATGGAAGTTTCAGTTCGTAGCGCGGTGTGTAATGTGGGATTTTAAGGTTAGTATCTGTATGACTTTTCTTCGCTGGCTGAGCGGCTTCTTTTTCGGTATGGTCGTCGCTCTCAACGTTGTTGGTAGTTGGGTCCAATACAAGTTTATCCACTCTCGGAGTATACTCCCTCAAACTTCGTTTTGCATTGTCCACAATGGGGGTCCGAGGTGGCAAGGCTTTGCCTGAACGAAGAGTAATGGCGGGGACATAGCCCGGTTGACTGTATTTTGTAGGAGGGACGTCTATTTTGGTTCTCGAGAACGGCACATTGGTCGGGAGGTGAGGTTTGGAGTCAGCTATCGCTAGACGGGTGGGTTGGTGTTGCTCTTCGACGTGAATGTGGAAAGCTTCTTGTGCCGTAGCGAGGAGGTCGAGAAAAGATGTGGTGGCGATTGCAGGAGGTGAATCAGGTGGGGTGTATGAAGGAGATGGAATAGGTAAAGGGTGGTGGTAAGGGGAAGGAGGTGGTTGGATATCGAGGTTTTGGAGAGAAGAGACGTATTCCAAAGATTAAAAGTTAGGTGTTTGCTGAGCATATGTCTCGATAGGAATAAGGGTTTCAGATTTGGAGGCGAGCAATTGATCGAGCAAGGTTTTGAGCGCATCGATCCGCTTCTGATATTGATTATCCGAAGTAGGAGTGGTGTCGCCGGAAGGATCATCGAAGACGGAGCCATATTGGCTTTCGCTTGTGGTTAAATTGTGGATCAATGTGTAGCCAAAGGTGACACTTCGCTTGAGGAAATTGCCGCTACTGGCCATGTCGAGAACATAACGACAGCGGGGTTGAAGGCCTCGGTAGAAAGTACTTAGGAGATTGGCGTCCGAAAATCCGTGATGTGGGCACTGCGAAGTGTAATAACGCAGACGCTCCCAAGCATCACTTAGAGATTCGGTTGTGGTCTGTTGAAATCCGGAAATTGCTTTCCGAAATTTCGAGTCATAGCAGGTGGAAAAAATTTAGACAAGAATTATCGCTTGGCGGCCCATGTGACGATTGAGTCTTTCAATAGCGTTTTCTGCCAATGATGCGCACGTTTGCCAAGCAAGAAAGGGAAAAGACGCAATTTAAGCGCGTCTTCACTTACACCATCAAATTTAACAGTGTTGCAAATAATTTCATAACGGTCTACATGTTCTAAAGTATCTTCATCAGGATATCTCAATTCTAGCTATCAAAGCTCTCAGCTTCTCCATATTTTTGTCTGAATAGTTTGGGTTTGTCAGCAATGCCTTAATCTCTGGCATTTTCATATGGGTTGCTCTAAGGTCTTCTGCGAGATCATCATAAACCTTAGTTATAAGACGACTCGGAAAAGGAGGCTGAAGTGGGTATGATGCATGGCTGGACCGAGAAGTCATGGTCCTCCCAAAACCGTGTTATTGCTGAGCTGAGATATGTTCTACAGAACTCCCCCCCCCCTCTTGATTCTCATTGTCCTCAATGAGTTCAAGGGTATGTAAGACTTTAATATACTCTTCCTTCGCCGTTTCAGTCCGGCCTGGAAGAGTTCTGATGGGGCACTTAGAAGATGAGGAGACCTGAGCGACTTGGTTATCTAAAGCTTTTACATGTGAAGCGAGTGACTCGAATTTTCCGTTGAACTCAGCATAGTGCTTGTCAACACGTGAAGTGATGTCTCGCATAAATGTAACGGGTGACAGCTGAGCTGACAATAACTTGTCAATCTTATCGCTCAGAGACTTGATCTCTGACTTAACATTCTCGTCCTTTATGGGTACCGAAGATCGGTTTTTCGATCATAGTCTTCGATATGAGAGGTACTACTCTGAACTAGGTCCTCTATCAACTAAAGACCGCGTGATGGGGTAAGCTTGTGGAAGTTACCGCCACTGGCTATGTTGAGGACGAGCTGATATATATCACCACAGAGCATATTCGTCCTTGAAGAAGGGATGAAACGTTTGATGAACTCGCGTTTGCAAGCATCCCTGGTTGTAATTGAATTGCGTGGTACCTTTTGTTCCCATTGGCGAGCAATGCCGTCCAGAGAGAAGGGAAAAAGCATGAGCTTAAAAGCATCCTCGGAAACTCCGTTGTTGATTACGGTGTTGTAGAGTTAATCGAAAACTTGATGTGATCGAGAGGACATTGATCTGGCAAACCACTGAATTTACTTTCCTTAACCATCCCGACAAGTCCTGACCTGATGGTAAAGTTGTTACGGTTAACAGGCGGCGGAAGAATGCCAGTGTGCTGTCCATTAGCGATTGGGGTATCAAAGGCTCCAATAGTTGCAGCATAAGGAACTTGTCGAACATAGGGCAGTGGTTACTGAACTGGAACTTGTGGAAAGGGAGCATTTTGCGGTGGTGGGATCTGAGCATTTTCCTAAAGAGGATAGGCAATGGGTTAAGGTGCTGCTCCTTGATGATTGGCTGGGGCATGGGGTTCCTGAATTTCGTCCATGATGAGGGTTAAGCGTTTGATGTGTAGCTGACGTTCGGTTTCACGACAGATTGCCGGTTTTGTGTCTCAATAGCTCGAATATCGAAATTCAGGGGAACAAGGTCGAATGAGGCGTGTGATCTTAGTTGCATACACCTGAAACCAAGAAAAGAAAATAAGATGAGAAAGACAAAAGAAGAAACTTAGTCCCTAGAACAAACAGAAGAACTACTACTAGCAAAACAATCCCGAGTTGGCAACGACACCAATTTGATAAGAGGGTTTCTTTACCCCACACACTCTAACAAGAATAAGAAGAGAAATGAACTTGGAAACAAGATTAAATTTAAAATTTCAAAGGAAATTGCATTGCAAAGTGTCAAATGGTAAGAACATGAGAGAGAGAAAAGAGGGAGGCACAAAATGGAACTAAAGTGACTCTCTTTAGGGTTTTAGAAGCAAATGAGTATTTATATTAAGGCTACAAGGGGTAAAAACGAGATAGAATTAGGGTTTGGAGATTTTCTCTCGGGTAGGATCTGGATCGGTCAAGGGGTGACCGATCCTGACTAAGGCAGTGACCGATCCTGCTGACTGGAGTACTCCTGACCGATCCTGACTCCTCTGCTGACCGATCCTGAAGGCTGGAGCACTCCTGACCGATCCTGGATGAAGCCTGACCGATCCTAGCTGCTGAAAATGTTGATTCTTGGCTCTTTGATCCGTTTTAACTCTCGAATCTTGCACAAGTCCTTCTTAAACATCTGAGATGCAAAATATATACAAATGCAAGCCTAATTGGACCTAAATGCATCCTAAACTACTTAAAACCGAATGAAAACAAGGCTTAAAATCGAAGAAGGACAAGAAGAAGGCTCGTGTGTTTGTTATAACCGATGAAGAAGAGAGTGATGATGATGTTCTAGACAAATTGTTTGGGTAAATGAACGAGGAAGAGAGTTATGAAAGCTATGATTAGGAAGTAGAACCCGAAGATGGGAATTTGAGACAAGAGGAAAACATCCATAAAGAGGCAATTGCATACAGAAAACCTGATTTTGGGATGTACAAGATTGTGGGCAGCATCAAGGGGTATGATATAGACATCGCTAGTACGACACTCGCTCGATATACAATGGTATGACAAAGGATGTCGTTGATTTTATGGGCCTTGAGGTAAGGACCCACCCATATGAGATCTAGTTGAGTTAGTTCCCGATGTGCATGCAATCGGTATGATATTTGATGTGGATATCAAAAAAATTTATGGTGTTATCTCTATTGATTTCTTCATTTTTGGCGCATCTGCTGAGGAAGAAAATTGATAGATTGTCTTGGGAAGACCTCTCCGAAGAGATGTTGGAGCAATTATCAACCCCGAGACAAGTGATATGATCCATGAGAAGGATGTGAATTACACAGACCCAGAGTAGAAAGAACAACAACAAGGAATGGCGTATAGGCCTGGAAAGGAACCAATGGTTGCTGAAGAATAGAGACTCGATCACTCAGTGACTCAAGAGCAGTTCCAAGACCTTGAGTGTTCAGTTCGAGAGAACAGGAGGATGCTAGAGCGTCAGATTGAGGAGACAAACCTAATCCATGGGACTATGCTCAAGAGAGTATGTGACCTAGAGGATCGGATCAATACAGAGAGAGAAAAGCACAAAGCTTAAATGGAGAAGCTCCAAGAAAGGATTCGAGAGATAGAGTCGCACATCTACGACTACGCTGCGACTCCCTAGGGTTTTTAGGATATGTAATATCACTGTGATGTTACTTGTAGTCGCATACCTGAATCATCTTGTTCAATAGTTTCTTTTCGTCTGCCATTTTCAGGCGATTTTAAGTTTGCAAAACCTCAAATCCTCTATAACCAACCGCGAAAATGGCTGAAAAAGGAAGAAGTTCAAAGAGTAGGTGTGGAGGTCGTCCCTCACTGGGATCTTCGTAAAATTCGTCTCGATTGGGTCCCGGTTACAATTTCACGTGACATTCATCGCTGGAAAGAATGCCTCTAGCGCTCCGGTGAGGCCGCCGAGACTTATCCAGACCTGGATTTTCCCTCACCATCCTTGGCTCAATTCTCGTAGCAGGCGATTCCACCTATGCTAGAGATGAACCCATGGTCAGGATCTTCACCGGGGATGAGATTCTCTCTACAATTGGGCCTCTCCCCAGTTCCGCAAACTTCGCCGGGTCAATATTCTCCGCCGCAACTACATTAGGTTCCGCCTCCTGTGGTAAAACCGACGGTCCCGTGTACCACAACTCTGTTAGACACGCTTCTCGCTATGCCAAGCTGAGCAGTTGCGGCAACTATCCCTGTCCCCCGAAGTCTCATACAGTATTTGGCATAGATAGCTAATAATGATTTTAGAAAACTAAATATAATTTTAGAATTTTTATATATATTTTAGAAAATTAAAATTAATTTATTATAACTAAATGATTTTAGAGAAGAAATGATTTTTTTAACAAAGTGAAATGATTTTCAAACGATAAATGTATTTTAAAATAATTATTGAATTATAATTTTTAATAAATTTGAATATTATTATTGAATTTAAAATTATATTATATTTTTTTCAATCAAGATAATGTCGTTTTAGCTCTTGACATCTCGAGCGTAGTTAAGGAAAAGTTTGACGGCCCTTATTACAGCTGGACTCTAACCCATTTGGCAGTCTAGGACCGTTGCTTCCACCTCTTCGCAGTACGTATTAGTCTTGTATACAATTAGTTAGTTTTCGATTTTAATTACACTTTCTAACGTAATTCTTATTATATGTAGCAACACAATCATTGGGATCTAGTGATTACTACATTAGTGCAAAAGGGTTTGACATAGTTTGTGTTTGTCGGATGAAAGGCAATGTCTCCCGGGAGAAGATAGATGGCAAAGTGGATTGTTGAGTCTTTCTGGGCCATAATGTGCGAGCATTGGGACACCGAGGAATCCTGAGGGTGGAGTAGTAATTCTTCCAACTCTCGAAATTTGTAGCGGGATGGTCTCAATCCTCATGTACACTTGTCGGGCCAGAAATCATATATGCGCGTTCAACAAGGAAGACCAGCGAATTTAAGATGATAATTTCTAATAGAAACTTTTGATTTTTTTATTGTAGAGGCGCCAAAAAGGAAGACCGGCGAATATCGGTGAAGTTTTCATCAAGACTCATACAAGGCTAGATGGTTCATATGTCGATAAGAAGGCCCACAAAGTTTTGGAAAACTTCGATAAGAAGTTACAAGAGAAAGTTTCTCAAATGGATCTCTCTAAGACATTAAATAGGATTTCTCAAGTTGTGGATCTGCTCATCCAAGAGTAGATGAATGATTTATTCATTCAGGTACTAATTTAATTTTCTCTTTTAAATTTATTTTTATACCTTAAACTTTTAATCAAATATCATTTTTTGTTGTCTATTATTGCTGATGAGAGATGTCATTATGGAGTCGCCAGTCTTGAGTGTATTCTTGGGAAACGTCTGCAAGATGGATCGAGTAGTGCAATGACTTTTCTGACAATTCAATAACTTATGTCGTCTCAAAGGCAGATTCAAGAGTAAGAAGCGAGGAATGCCGCTGACCATGCTCGCAGGGACGAGGAGCACACTAAAAAAGATGCAGAATTTACTCGTTTGACGTAGCAGCATCAAGCCACTCAAAACCAATTCGCTGCTCTCATGACGTTCCTCAAGTAACAAAATCCGAACTTGGCTCTGATCCTGATGACTCCATCGACCACCGATCCACCAGACCTGTTTTCTTCGGATTTTGATGGCTCATTCCGAACCCCGCCCGAAGAAGCCTAGTTTTATTTTTTTTATGTTTTAGCTTCATTTTGTAAACTTGAAAACATATTGTATTTCTTGATTTAAAGTTTAAAATTTCTAATTTCTAATTTTCATTTTATTTTAATTATTTTTTATTTAATCTTTTAATTTAATATATATATATATATAAACACATGACACAAGTCGGAGACTGTGTGATGCCACAGCGACTCCTCACCTAAAATGCAGTCGCGCGAGAGTCGTAGCTATCTGCTAGTACACTGCAACTGCATTATAGATAAGGAGTCGTNTAAACACATGACACAAGTCGGAGACTGTGTGATGCCACAGCGACTCCTCACCTAAAATGCAGTCACGCGAGAGTCGTAGCTATCTGCTAGTACACTGCAACTGCATTATAGATAAGGAGTCGTGGTAGAGTCGAAAATGTCTACAATTACACAACGTCTTCACAACGACTACATACCATTTGTGTTAGAGACGACTACAGAGTTGCAAATACCATTTATTTTCTTCTTCTTTTCTTTCGTGCAAGAGAAATATTGTTTTTAAAGATTTTTGGTGGTTACCTACCATTCTTCTTAGGCATACTATCCATGAAACTAATGGGAATGAGATTTTGGTTTAGATCAAACAACCTAGGAACCTACTCAAGGATTTAGACAAAGGTCTCAAGCCTATGAGAAAGTGCCTTGAAAAGTAGAGCTCGTTGCAGCACCCAAGCAAATGAAAGAAAAGAGTACTCAACATGCTTCGATCCTAGTGAGTTCCTTCTTGGAAAAATTGTCCAAAACTACCTAGAAAAGCCATACTCGACTGAGATGACACCTATAACATCACAAATCTCTTAGGCATATGCTCTAGACTTGATCCTATAAAGAATGCAATTTTTTTAGTTTTTCTTAATTTTTTCAATTTTTTTTTGGATATTTATCAAAACATATCTATCAACAATGTAGGATGAGACTCGATAAAATAAAACAACAAACAACATTAGTTAGAAGGCGGTTCCCTACCCAAACTCAAATCACACAGTCTATGTGTGAATATAAGCCCGGAGGGAGAAACCAAAAATTAAAGAAAAAGAAAAATGCAAAATAGTACAAGAGTGGGAGGAGTGATACCTAATAGTAATGGGCAAACAGATCATATTCCACGTCCGAGGAAAAGGAAGGGAACTCATTGTACGAGTCATAAGACGGTGGTGGTGAAATGGGCCTCCTCGGGCGCCTCTCATACACAGAAGGTGTCGGTGGAAGATTGGTATATAACGTTTTTGACGATTTTTATCATTCGTTTTCATATACTTTGGATAAGTTTAGGTGCATTTAGAGTAATTTTGATTGCACTTGCATACATTTGACATTTAAGGTACAAAATTAGACTTAACTCGAAGAAAGGATCAAAAGGAGCAAAAACTAGAGCTAAATGACAAGTCTAAGAATCAGAGCACTAGTATTGGTCAAGAGCACCAACCAACCTCAGCAGTGCACATCTCAAAGATCAAACAATGACCTCAGTACTGGTCATACTCGATCGATACCACCCACCGATGCACATCACACAGAGAAGGTAGTGACCTATGTCCTTGTCAAGCCTCGACCGGTACACCACACTAGTGTAGAATGGAGAAAAGAGACAGTGACCTATGTACCGGTCAAGCTCGACCGGTACACCACCAGTGATCACCCCAGACTAAGGCATGGAGATACCGTATATGTGACGCGTACCGGTCAACCTGACCGGTACACGTCCCGCGTATTTAGTTTAATGAATTAAAACATGTGTAATCTTTGTGAAGGGAGCAAAGAGAAAACTAAAACCCGTGTTTTAAATATTTTGTAGAAGATTATTTGGTGTTTCTCATTACAATTTCATTTTCAGACTTATCATATTCTTGTTGATTGCTTCTTTGTTTGATTTCCGATTCTTTTTCTTATCCTTCTTTCAACAATGTCTAGAAACCCTCTAAGTGTTCTAGGAATGGGTAGTGAGTAGTTTCATATAACTTGTAGATTAGGGTTAAAGATGGGTTGATTAGGATTGCTAGAACTGGTTTAGGACTGATTAATACAATATTGATATAAAAGATTGTTTCTCACTATTGACTAATGGAAACCAATGTTATATCATTCTAATGTAGTGGGAAGTAAGATATTGAACCATCTTCGGGATTGAGTACTCACTAATTCTATGGAGAGAATATGCTAAGTCTAGGTGCAATATGAATATGGATGATGGTTTTTCACTATACAACTTTATGCCAACTCATAAGTAACTACAAGCAAATAAGAAAAGGCAACTCAGATTCATAAAAAAGTGAATAAGAATGATTAATCAAAATATTAAGAGAAACTAAGTAAATAGGTTTAGGAAATTGACTCGGTGCTCAAATTCAAGTTTATGCTAGGGTTGATCAAATTTAAGATTATCATCAAGTTTATGCTAGGGTTGATCAAATTTAAGATTAAACACATCATCAAGTGAAGATTATTAATAAACTAGGCCCTAAGCAACATAACCAAGTATCTAATCACCTTAATCTACCCAACCCATTCACTTAGCAAAATGACTACTCACAAATCATAGCTTCAACACAAAATCCCATGAGAGAATCATGTTGAACCATGATGAAATCAAGCAAAGAGAAGAGATTAAAGATGGAATGCAAATACTAAACCAAGATCTTACAATATTCTTCCAAAGATTAAGAAAAGTTAGAGAGAGTTCTAGAGAGAAAACATAAAAAAAAACACACTTGAAAATATGGTTTTTCTATCCTATTTATAGTGTTTACAAAGAAAGAAGCTAAAATTTCTTGGTTCAAAACTGGATGGAGATCTCGTACCGGTCACACTGACCGGTATGACCTTTGATGTGTGACCGGTGCGGCTTCAGATTGCTTGACGTATAATGGGTACCGATAGGGGTACCGGTATGCAGGACACAGAGGTGGATCCACTGTCCATGAGGGCCGGTCACAGTACCGGTGGATGATATCACCGGTATATATGATGTCGTAAGTCACAGTTGAGGTCCCTTGTTTGGGTACCGGTGAGGTCCCGACAGGTATGGTATGATGTGGCTGGTGCAACTTCCAGGAAATGGACTTGTCTCTTTTTGTTCCAAAACGCTTCCTAAGATCCGCTTCTTGACTTAAGCTCGACTTCACACCTGAAATATGGTTATGATATGCAAATGCAACCTAATCTACCCAATCTTATCATTCTTTTAAGCTCTTCACCAATCATTTTTCTTTCTTAAGAGACATTTTCTTTCTTCACTTATGAATTAGACTCTTTTCTCCTTCTTTTCATTCTTTTTCTTACTCCAAAGCTATCTTTTCTTTGATTATTTCTTTCTATTTTTTTCTTTGCATTCTTTTTTTCTATTTTTTTTACTAGCCTTCTTTCTTAGGAGCATAAGTTTCTAATTCTTCCTTTCCTTACGCAAAGAGTCTAGCAAATCCCTTCTTCATTCTTTACAACTATCCCTTAAGGTTTCTTTTTCATATCATTGGTGGTTTCTTTCATATTCTCTTTCCCAATCTTTCATTCTTTTCATCCGTCCAGTTTTAAACCAAGAGATTTTAGCTCTTTCTTTGTAGACACTATAAATAGGATAAAAACCACTATTTTTAAGTGGGTTGGTTTTTATGTTTTCTCTCTAGAACTCTCTCTAACTTTCCGTAATCTTTTGAAGAATATTGTAAGATCTTGGTTTAGTATTTGCATTTCCATCTTTAATCTATTCTCTTTGCTTGTTTTGATCATGGTTCAACATGATTCTCTCATGTGATTTTGTGTTCACGCGATGATTTGTGAGTAGTCATTTTTCTAAGTAAATGAGTTATGTAGATTATGGTGATTAGATGTTTGGTTATGTTGCTTAGGGCTTAATTTATCAATAATCTTCACTAGATTGATGTGTTTAATGCTAGATCAGACTAGATTGATGTGTTTAGACAATTTCTTGCTCGGAATGTGTTCGATGGAATGTCGGTATGAATCAAGTTAGTGCTAAAAGAGGTCTAACCAAGGAATTGTGTTAGGGTTGTTTAGTAGTTTCAAAGACTATAGCTAAATGCTTGTTGATCATGTAATTGGTCGAGGGATTATTCATTTGCATTAAGATCATAAATAAGATGAAGATATTGTATTAATCAGTCATAAACCATTCCTAGAAATCCAAATCAACCCATCTGTAACTGTAACCCACAAGTTATATGAAACTACTCACTACCCATTCCTAGAACACTTAGATAGTTTCTAGACATGGTTGAAAGAAGGATTAGAAAAAGAATTGGAAATCAAACAAATAAGCAACCAACAAGAATAAAATAAGTCTAAAAATGAAATTGCAATGAGAAGTCACCAAATAATCTTCTACAAAAGAGGTGGAGAAAAAAACTTTGATCTAAAACCTAACTTAAAAACTCAGACTTAAAGACTGATTAAACAACTAGAGTTTTAGTTTTCTCTTTGCTCCCTTTTATTAGCAAATACAACACATGTTTTAATTCATTAAACTCAAAACAATGGACGTGTACCGGTCCGGTTGACTGGTACCCGTCACTGGTACAATATCTTTGTGCCTTGGTCTGGGGTGACCACCGGTGTGGTGTACCGATCGGGCTTGACCGGTACATAGGTAACTATCTCTTTTCTCCGTTCTGCACCGGTGTGGTGTACGGGTCGAGACTTGACCGATACATAGGTCACTACCTTCTCCATGTGATGGGCAATCGTGGGTGGTACCGTTCGAGTAAGACCGGTATTGAGGTCATTGTCTGATCCGTTAAATGTGCACCGGTAGGCTGACCGGTGCTCTTGACCGGTACTAGTGCTTCGATTTTGAGGCTTGTCATTTAGGTCCAATTTTGCTCCTTTTGATCCTTTCTTCGAGTTAAGTCCAATTTTGCACCTGAAATGACAAAGGTATGCAAATGCAAATTAAAGAACTCTAAATGCTTCCTAAACTAGTGCAAAGTGTATGAAAACTAATGATCAAAATCGTCAAAAACGTTATATGTCAATCTTCCACCAGACCCTCCGCGTATGAGAGGCGCCTGAGGAAGCGCATTGCACCACCACTGCCTTATGACTCTGACAACGAGATCCCTTCTTTTTCTTTGGATGAGGAATATGACCATTTTGCCCATTACTATTAGGTACCACTCCTCCCACGGGCTTTGATTTATCTTTATCTTTGATTTTTTGTTTCCCCCTACGGGCTTCTAGTCATTTAACATAGACTGTATGATTTAAGTTCAGGGAGGGAACCACCTTCTAGCTAATGTTGTTTATTGTTTTGTTTTATCGAGTCTCATCCTACATTGTTGATAGTTATGATCTCATAAATATCCCAAAAAATTTGTAAAATTTAAGAAAACTAAAACAATTTGCATTCTTTATAAGATTGAGTCTATAACATATGCATAAGGGATTGGTGATGTTATAGGTGTCCTCACGGTCTAGTATGAATTTGCTAGGTAGTTTTTGGCAGTGTTGTGAAGAGGGAACTCACTAGGATCGAAGCATGTCCAGTACTCTTTCCTTTCGTTTGCTTGAGTTTTGGAATGAGCTCTACTTTTTAGGGCACTTACTCATAGGCTTGAGACCTTTGTCAAAATCCTCGAGTAGGTTCCTAGGTTGTTTGATCTAAACCGAAATCCCCCTCTCTTTAGTTTCATTGATGGTATGCCTAAGAAGAATGGTAGGTTACCGCAACAAATCTTTTAAGTAATACTTCTCTTGCCCGAAAGAAAAAAAATAGAAAAGACAAAAAAACAAAGAAAAGAAAAAAGAAAATAAAATAATAGAAAATAAAAGAAAAAGAAAAGAAAGAAGCCAATAAAATCAATTAAAGTCGTTAAGCTCAAATCTTTATTGGTAATTGATCAGGGCACACACTACAAGAAAACACGCAGTTTGCGACTACAATGTGTATCGCAATGGAGTAGCAGATGTGGCTTTTGTGACTCCACTATGCCTAATTGTAGTAGTCGCAAATGTTTAGTCACGCATCAGAAACGATTGTGTAACTATTCTTCTCTGTCGCACATTTGCGACGACAAATAGCTGTAGAAACGACGTAGTGGCAAATGGGTGGCAAAATTTGGAGACTCTATTGCGACAAGGTCAACATAGTCGCAGTAGTTTGTGACTACATATATCATCTTAGACATGTAGTTGTTGTGTAGCCGCCGAGTACTGCGATGTATTTGCAACTCTGTTGTCGTCTTTAACATAAATGGTATGTAGTCGCAGTGAAGATGCGGTGTTGTTGTAGACATTTTTGACTCCAATCCGACTCCTCATATACCACATAGTTGCAGTGTAGTCGCAAACATGTGCGACTCTCGCGCGACTGTGTTTTAGAAGAGGAGTCGCATTGGCGTCGCACAGTCTGCGACTACTCTACGACTCGCGTCGTGTTTTTTTAATATAATATAATTTATATAATATATAAAAATTAAATTTAAAATTAATTTAAAAGTAATTAAAAATAAAATCAAAATTTGAAATATCAAATCGAGAAATAAAATATGTTTTCAAGTTTACAAAACGAAACTAAAACAAAAAAATGAAACTAGGCTTCTTCGGGAGGGGTTCAGAATGAGCCATCAAACCCGAAGAAAACAGGTCAGGTGGATCGGCGGCCGGTGGACTTATCAAGATCGGAGTTAGTTCAGATGTTGGTCCTTGCAGAACGTCATTAGAGCAGCGAATTGGTTCTGAGTGGCTTGATGTTGCCACGTCAAACAAGTAAATTATGCGTCTCTGAGCCAACTCCTCGTCCCTACGAGCTTGGTCAGCGACATTCCTGCCTTTGAGCCGCCAGAAGTTGTTATTGAATTGTCTGAAAAGTCGTTGCACTACTCGTTCCATCATGGGGACGTTCCCCAAGAATACCCTTGAGACTGGCTACTCCATAAAGATGAGCTCTCTCATTAGCAATATTCGACAACAAAAATGATATTAGATTAAAAATTAAAGAGAAAATGACTAGAATAGTACCTAAAAGTTGGAATATTATTAGAATAACATACATCTTTCAAAAATTAGTAGTGTTTTTGGCACCCTAGTAAATTACAAAAGACACATTCGCTTATATTTAATTAACAAATTCACGTCACTATGAGTTGACTTATGTTATATAGACGGCTAAGTTAGTTGTAAATAACAAAATCCACGCCACTAAATCGTATGTCACGTACATATTGTGGCTTAGTTATATATTAAAAACATGGCTGAGTTTAATTTGGTTAACAAATAAACCGTATATTTAAGAAGAAATCTACACCCCTGTAATTATTTCTCAGTAAAAATTTTTTTCAGTGCCATAATAGTAAGTCATTTCTCCGAAATCTTCATCTTCTATTAAATAGTCATCTTCTCCAAAATCGTCATCTTCTCTGAAATCGTCTTCATCTCCAAAATCGTCATATTCTCTGGTAAGTTGCGATTGTGTTTGATTTATGTTAACCCCTGAGTTTGATTTAAGTTGCGACTGAGTTTGATTCTCTAGCGGCTGAGTTTGATATATGTTTTGTCTGAGTATGATTTATATCGTGGTTAGGTTATATATTACATAAAGTATGAGGTAATTTATATAGCGGTTGGGTAATATATAATGTTGTGGCGTAAACTAACTTAGGGTTTTGGGCTGAGTTAATTTATGTAACGGTTGAGTTACTTTTATGTTGCGACTAAGTTTTATTTAGGGTTTAGGTCTGTCTTATTAATTGTGTTATGGTTGAGTTATTTTTCCAAATTCAGCTAGAATATATTTATATCGGCTCGTCTACATTTTTTTATGATTTGATGGGAGTCTCTACAATCTCTGAATATCGAGAACCGGATTACCCTCCAAGACTTTATCATGACGGGTTTTCTAATCTGGATAATAAATCGTTTAATCATTATACCCGTATGGGAGACCTCCAAATGATTAGAGAAATAATAGGCAACGAATTATGGGATGAACTGAAGCAGTTCCCTGTTGGAATCATTTCTAAGATTGCTGATAGCAAAATGATTTGGTCTAGTAAGATCGTACATTACCTACTATGCAAATAGCTTTGCGTACACAAGAAGGAGATTTGGAGTATTGTTCACGATCAACCCATCAGGTTTGGATTAAAGGAATTCCATGATATAACTGGGTTAAACACAGACCAAATGCGAACAAAAATTTGAACCGAGCAATATCTAGATTTCTGGAAAGAGTTGAAAGTGGAGCTTGGGCACAGACCCACGTTTAATGAATTAAGGGAGACATTAAAGGTCTGTCATGTATGGAGTAGAGAAAAGCGGAAATGTTGGGCTTTTTAGCTCTGCAAGTCGCGGGTCTTCACGCTATTCATGAAAATTCTCGGATACCTTTTGAAAGTGAAAAAGAGTATTCTATGATAAGTACATGATGTCATATCCATGGGGTAGTTTTGCTTTCGAAATTCTTGTTGACTCTATCAAGTTGTTGGCTCCCTCAAGTAATACATGCCACGTCAACGGCTTGAAGTACGTGTTATTGGCTTGGGCGTATGAATTCTTCACTTGCTTTAGAGAGCTTTTTGGGGAGTGAGAAATGTCTTAATGAACATTTCTCTTCTTCGATGTGGTGGAAACCGCATACGTTCGGCTTTTGAGACTGTCCTCATCGACGAGCTCATAGTTGATGGCAAGGTAATGTTTTAGACTGATTTATCTAGTTTTAATTTTCTTAGTAGCTGAGTTACGACATTTTGACGGCTCTGTTATGAGGTATTGAAGGCTTAGTTATATTAATTTGTTTACTTTATGGTTGAGTTTGTTTTTTCTTTGGAGGCTGAGTTATATAGTGTTTAATTATTCGATGGATGAGTTTTTTTTTACTTTGAAGGCTCACTTAAGAATTCTTTTTTGCAGGTGCGCATGAGGAATATGGTGATGAATGATTCTTTAGATGACATGTTTCCTCCTCAGTGGTTGAGAAAAACAGATGACCCAATACTTGTCAACCTGATAACGGACATACACAGAGACCAGTTTGTTACAGGTTTTTGGGATGTTCTTATCAAATAGAACAAGAAAAGAGCAAGTGCTGGAATTTCGGGTGAGCCTGAGCTACCATCAAAGAAGAAGAAGAAGAAAGTTGCTCTTGTGGAGGGCCATTAGGAAAAGACGGAGAGAAAGTCAGCCGTGACAGAGGAGAAAAGTACGGAGGTTATGGCTAACATAGTTGCGATACTGCATAACTTTAGAAAAAAATTTGTTGATCAGGATGATAGATCTGCTAGTATGGAGAGAAACATATATGGTGGAGTTGTTGATATGCACCAGAAAATAGATGATAGATTTGCTTGTATGGAGAAGAACATTGGACGAGCAGTCGTAGAAGCAGTCATTTTGCATCTGAAAGATCACTTGGGAATGGGTGAAAGAGCTGAAACTCACAGAGACCACTCAAAAATCAAAAACCACCCAGCTTCAGCATTCCCCTTGATGCCACCACAAACAAAGTTTCTTAATAGTCCAGACGCAGCTAGGGCCCCTCTTAAAGGTGAAGCGGGAGATAATACACATATTCTGTGTGTGCTTTAGACAATACACTATATCACATATTTTATTTATCATAGATCATCATATATTTGAATTCTAGATAAAATGTTGTCTAATTCATATTAAATCAACATACATCTCGATAGCATTATTGAGGGTTTACATTGAGGGTTTACGGAGTACCTACTCATTATTGGTGTGGCGAAGAAATCGTTGTGAGGACCTCCAAAATGAACATAAATCTGTATCAGAGGTTCTATCGATGGTCTTTTGGTGTTGAACATAAGGTATAGTTTAATAAAATTGTGAATGTTAATCGAAAATTGGTTATGATGTTATCAATTCTTATACCTTGATTGAATTTGGTAGTTAGTGTATGATAAGCATGTTTTTAAATGGCACGATGAAGGAGTTCATAACGAATTGGAAAAGATAAGCAAGAAATTGCCTAAGTACGAGGAAGAAATGAAAGAGGTTAAAGAGTCCTTGGCGGAAGATATGAAACGAATTGAAGAAGTTGAGATTAACCTCTTTAATCACTTTCATAGCAAGATTGAAGAAATTGAATGTCGTGTTAGGAAGAAGACGATGTTATTGTTCTTGTTTTCTGTAGTTATTGTAGTTAATGTAATGAAAGCAATGTGATGGCTTTAGAAACAACATTTACAACTCAGCCATAATTATACCTGTAACTCAACCTTAAATTTGTCGTCATAATAAACTCAATTATGTCTCTGTATAAACGGAGTCATACCCTTAACGATGTCTTTGTATGATTTTATTGTAATTGACTGATCTGTAATAAATCCGTAAATCAATAAAATCAGTCTAATATAATATAAAAATATAATCAGTAAATCACTCTGAAGAATACAATATTAAAATGTAATATGTAAGCTGTAATATCCTACTACGTCGTTATAATGTCTTATCACACATCTATTATGTCGTATTACGAGGCAAATGATGTCTTATTACTTATCGAGGTAAGTAATTGAAACACTATCATTGTTACAAACGTAAAAGATGTAATTGTACTCCCAATCAAGCCATAATTACAGCCGTAAATCAGCGATAACTATGATTTATATCGTGGTTGGGTTATATATTACCTAAAGTATGAGGTAGTTTCTATAGCGGTTGGGTAATATATAATGTTGTGGCTGAAACTAACTTAGGGTTTCGGGCTGAGTTCGTTAATGTAACGGCTGAGTTACTTTTATGTTGCGGCTATGTTTTATTTAGGGTTTAGGTTTGTGTTATTAATTCGGCTAGATTAGTTTTATATCGGCTGATCTATATTTGTTTTTTATGATCTGATGAATGTCTCTGTAGTATCTGAATATCGAGAACCGGATTACCCTCCAGGACTTTATCGTGACGGGTTTTCTAATCTGGAAAATAAATCGCTTAATCATTATACGTGTATGGGAGACCTCCAAATGATTAGAGAAAGAATATGCAACGAACTGTGGGGTGAACTAAAGCAGTTCCCTATTGGAATCATTTCTAAGATTGCCGATAGAAAAATGATTTGGTCTAGTAAGATCGTACATTACCTACTATGCAGACATCTTCACGTACACAAGAAGGAGATTTGAAGTATCGTTCACGATCAACCTATCATGTTTGGATTAAACGAATTTCATGATATAACTGGGTTAAACACATACCCAATGCCAACAAAAATTTGAACCCGAGCAATACCTAGATTTCTGGAAAGAGTTGAAAGTGGAGCTTGGGCACAGACCCAAGTTCAATGAATTAAGGGAGGCATTAAAGGTCTGCAAGCCGCGGGTCTTCACGGTGTTCATGCTAATTCTCGGATACCCTTTGAAAGTGCAAAAAGAGTATTCGACGATGATGACATGATGTCATATCCATGGGGTAGTTTTGCTTTCGAAATTCTTGTTGACTCTATCAAGTCGTTGGCTCCCTCAGGTAATTCATACCACGTCAACGGCTTCATGTACGTGTTATTCGTTTGGGCGTATGAATTCTTCACTTGCTTCGGAGAGCGTTTTTGGGTAGTGAGAAATGCCTTAGAGAACATTTTGCTTCTTCGATGGGGTGGAAATCGCACATGTCCGGCTTTTGAGGTTGTCCTCATTGACGAGCTCATAGTTCATGGCAAGGTAATGTTTTAGACTGATTTTTCTAGTTTTAATTTTCTTAGTAGTTGAGTTTCGATGTTTTTTACGGCTCTGTTATGAGGTATTGAAGGCTTAGTTATATTGTTTTGTTTACTTTATGGCTGAGTTTGTTTTTACTTTGGAGGCTGGGTTATATAGTGTTTAATTATTCGATGGGTGAGTTTTTT
>OVAO01000340.1:0-22780 GCA_900406285.1 Biscutella auriculata
AAAACCCTCGATTTGTCCTCCAAATATTCATCAAACAAGGCCTGTGAAAATCCCCAAAACAAACTCATCTGTGTCTATCAATACAAAGAATAAATGATTGTAATAAAATAGAGTAAGAAGAAGAAGAAGAAGACCTGAGGAGACTCGTTGATACGAATATCTGTAGAGATTTTAGAAGAATACGTAGCTGGTTTCACAGGTAACAAATGACACTTTACTCTCCACCCTTTTGATCTCCCCTCATCAGTCTTCAACGTCCGGTTACTTCCCAATATCCCCGACGATACAACCCCATANCTCTCTATATGTTTATTATTGCTAAAAGAGGAAAGATTGCGTCTTGGTTTCTCTCTATACGTTTTTGACTTTTTTTGTGAAAGATTGCGTATGAGACGCAGAGAGAGAGAAAGAGAGTTACATCGTCGTCATCCTAGAGTTTTGGAAAATAGTTTATTTCGGGTTTTACCTTCTTTTATTTACACGTGGCGCGATTTTAAGTCATCAAGAGTCTTTGGAAATCTTCATTTGCTTATTCATTCTTTCACGCATTCGTGGTCGTTGATGAGAATGACACCACAATTGTTACCGTTTGTACTAATCTAAACCATCTCTCTTTTTTTTTTTTAAAGTCATTTATTAGAACATGTGGTCCCACTCCCTATTATATTACACACATTGATGTTCGGTAAGAGATGAAAACATCAAATTTTTTACTACCTGATCTATACGAATTTCTCAAACCATCTCTCTAACTCCTCCTTTAATATATAGGACATCCTCTTTCATACCAAAAAATCATAATTAAATACTAATGTAACTATATAGCAAAATTTAATATAATACTTAGTAAAATATATGTTTTTTATCAAAAAAAAAAAAATATTATAACCAAAATAACTCTGTACATTCGTTTATATTACAGAAGAATTAGAAGCGATTTTATCATTATATAGAGTGGGGAGACCCCAAGTTGGTGCTCCTATAGATATATACGAACGAAATCGTCCATCTCGAACCACACTACTTGCTATTTTCTTTGCCACCAAGTTTGCTTCTTTATTTGTAAGTTGGATTGCACATCGTTGAAAGAATGTCGAGATCGATGAAATCGTTTCAAGGCAGTTCCTAAAACTAAGCCAATCTTTAGGATTCAAAATTGCCTTCATTGCATTCTTACTATCAATCTCCAAAATAATTGAAGAGATATGAAGATCACTAATACTCTGTAATACCCATTGAGCTCCATATAGTTCTGCCTCTGTCGAACTTCTAAATTTATAAAAAACATCTCGTGCGTGATGCAGAGGCATTCCATTGCAATTCCTCGTGAGCCAAGCTGAACCACATCTGAAATTAGATCTACTCCAATTTGTTTTTACATTACATATTACTACCCCAACTTGTGGTATAATCCAAGTGTTACTCTTAGGCATGAGGATTGATGTTTCATTGTCTAAACAAGATTGATCATCCATCTGAGCATTAAACCAAGCAGTAGACTCATATGTTGCTCTTCTCACTAAATTTGGTGAAGTTTCTCTAGAATTCTTAAAAATCAAGGCATTTTTGTTTTTCCAAAGAAACCATAATAACCAAGGTATAGATCTAGTTATGGTTACCAGAATGAGAGGATCATTCATGACGCTGAGTAGAAAACCAAGATTAAAGCTAATAGATGACTCAGAGAAACCTCCTGCTGATGTAGGGATATATGCCAAAGCAAAACTCTGTCTTGCAAAAGTACAACAGAAAAGTAAGTGACAAGCTGTTTCCTAACACTGATGCAAATAGGCCATGTAGGATCAATAGAGATTGTTCTTGATAATAGAGCATCATCAATTGGCAGAACACCTGAAAGTGATTTCCACTGAAATATTTTGATCTTTGAAGGTGCTTCTACTCGCTAAGCTTTATATTTAACCTCATTATTGAAAGACAATTGAGGATCTGATATTACAAGGGTCATTTGAGATAGCCAATATCCACTTTTAACGTTGTAATTCCATTTTGATTGTATCCCCATATGTAGAAGTCTTGCATATTCATCATTGGAGAAATGGACTCTATTCGAGCTATCTCTGATGAAGGAAAAAACTTCCAGAGAAGATTTGAATTCCATTTTCCATGAGGAGAAATAAGGGAGCGAACCTTAAGGTTATGATCAATAACCAAAGTTTTACTCATCGGGCTTCTTGGAATATCATCCATGATCCAATTGTCTGACCATACAAAGGTTTATGATCCATTGCCAATAGAACGTAACAATCCTTTTTTAGAAGCTCCTTTCCAAAATTGAGACTTCTCCAAGCAAAAGAAGGCCTGACTCCATTTTTTGCAAATAAGAATTCTGATTTACTAAAATATCGACCTTTATATATTCTATATAACAGAGAGTTTGGTTCAGTTAGAATTCTCCAGGCTTGTTTTGCAAGAAGAGACTGATTGAATCACATAAACGCTTCCAATATAACCATTGTATCTTTCGTTTACCTTCAATCTCTTGCCACCAGAAACTAGACATTGCAGAAGTAATGTTCTTGCATTGTAGTTTCGACAATCTAAAACAACTCATTGCATAAACAGGTAGAGACATAACCACTGACTTAAGGAGTATCTCTTTCCCTCCCATTGATAGAGATTTAGCAAACCAGCCAGAGAGATGAGATTTTAACTTATTTGTTATAAAAGCCAGCAACGATGCTTTTGAACCAGAGAAACATTCTGGAAGACCAAGATATAAGCTTCTACCTCCTTCTTCTTGTATTCCAGTTAAAGATGCAATCAATCTGCGTGTCATATCATTAACTGCTGATCCAAAAGCAATAGAAGATTTCTGATAATTAACCATTTGTCCTGAGGGCAATATTTAAATACAGGACATCAATTCTTTTGCTTCTTTTAAAGTAGCCTTGCATATAAACAGGCTGTCATCAACGTATAAAAGATGTTGAATTGAAGGGCAATATTTTGATATTCTCATGCCTGTTAAACGCTTATCAATCTCAGACTTGTTCATACTATGTATCAAAGCTTCTGCACAAAGTATAAACAAGAATGAGGAGATGTGATCTCCCTGACGAATTCCTCTCTCTGGTTTGATGAAACCATGTGGAGATCCATTCAACAAAACCGTATAGGTGACAAAACGAATGCAGAACATGATCCAATTAATCCAAATTGGATGAAAGCCAAAATTTACAAGAAGATCTTCCAAAAAGTTCCATTCAATTCTATCAAAAGCTTTCGACATATATGTTTTAACCATCATATAAGAAGACTTACAAGATTATCTTGTTCTGAGAGAATGAGCCAATTCATGTGCTATTAAGATGTTGTTTGAAATGATTCGTCCCTCAACAAAAGCTCCTTGAGTTTGAGATATTATATTTGGAAGGATACACTTTAGGCGAGAGGCTAAGACCTTGGAGATGATCTTATAAAAAACTGAGCATAGACTGATGGGTCTATAATCTGAAACTTTATTCGATTCTTGCTTCTTTGGGATAAGACAAATTTGTGTGAAGTTCCATTCTAGTGGGAATTGTCCTGTTTGAAAAAAGAGTTGTATCTTTTTAATGACAGATGGCCCCAAATATTTCCAATATTTCTGAATGAAAACTCTTGTCATTCCATCTGCATCTGGAGCACTTGATCTTTTAATACTAAAAGCTGCATTTTTGATTTCCTGATGAGTTACTTCCTTGGTCAAACCATCATTCATTTCTTTTGTAACTCGTGGAGTAAAACCCGAGAAAAGTATAGATGACCTTGCAGGTTTAGTCGATGAAAAAAGTGTGTGGAAATAAGATGATGCTATTGAACCCTTGGAACCTTCAGAGAAATGCTCTTGGCCAATATCATTGATCAGAACATGAATAAAATTTCTCAGTCTTCTCACCTAAACACTTGTGTGGAAGAATTTAGTGTTACTGTCACCATCTTTTAACCAGTCTTGGCGACTTTTTTGCTTCCAATAAGATTCCTCAGCTTTAAAGGCTAATGTCAGATCAAATTTGATTCTGGAAATAATAGATAAATCTGGGTACAATTTGCCTGTTTCATCATCTAACTGAGATCTCAAGTCTTGTATCTTTGATGTTGAATTAGTACCTGACTTACTTTTCCATTTACATATTGCCTCTCTGCATTTTGTAACTCTGTCCAAAAGATTTTGACGAGATGATATTCTATCAGAAGACCTACATCTACGAATAATCTCTAAAACCTTCAGATTATTAGTCCATCTTTTATTAAAGCAGAAATGACATTTTCGAATAGAGGATTCATTGATGAAAGAAAGCAACAAAGGTATGTGGTCTGATCCAAGCATTTCCATAAACTGAACATGAATTCTAGGAAAAGTATTAAAACTTGCCAAGTTACCAAAAGCTCTATCTAGGCAGCATTGTGTCCAAATTCCTCTTCTATTCCATGTCCAAGAGAAATGATTTCCAGAACTTGGAATGTCTCTTATCTTACAAGCCCCAATCATATTTATAAAATCAGAGAATGATGAGTTTAGACGTATATTGCCTCCCAATTTCTCATTGTTGTTCATTATCTCATTGAAATCACCAACTAACATCCATGTTTGATCTCTGTTTACACCTATTCTTGATAAACATTCCCATATGAAAGCTCGATCTTGTCTTATAAGAGCACCATAAACAAAAGTGAGAAAGTATGATAAAGATCTTGTATATACTTTTACATCTATAAGATTATTATTATTCGATTGAAGAATTGTAACTGAAGTGAAGTTCTTCCAAAACAAAGCTAGTCCTCCACTAAAACCAACATAATCTACACAGTGGAGATGATCATTGCCAAGTCAGCCTAACATATTAAACATATAGTTTGTACAGTGCTTCGTCTCCATGAGGAACAAAAGTCTGGGAAAAGAGAGATTCTCAATTCCTTAAGACGATGAATTGTTAGGGTGTTCCCCATTCCCTGACAATTCCAACTGAGTATGCTCATTGTGATTTTGATGACTCCTCATAAGGAGCCATCAGCTATTGTTGGCGCTTGGTTAATTGAAGGGGTATCTCATTCTCATTCTCTTCCATCGTTTTCCTCTTTAAAGCTTGTATCTCTTGATCGTATTCATCATTTCAGTATCTGTTTTTGACTGAGAAGCCTGCATAATCTGCTTTAAACGTTGAGATTTCCCTAGTCTTTTTCGAGATGAAGAAGTTCTAGACTCATTCCCAAAATTCTTAGTGTTGGAGTTACTAACTGGAGATACCGTAGGAGAATCATAAAGCTTGTTCTGACTGACATTTAGATCTTCAAAACCATAAGGAGGATTGAAGAAACGATTTAATTTAGAACTTGTTGAAAGAAGCTTTTCTTCTTGAAATGGTTGATGAGAGTGTTGATTTTCAAAATAAAAAAACTGGCCCCTTGCCTTTGTCTAGGTTCAAAGTTTGAGTTGGTAGTGACTGAAGATTTAACTTTTTCTGACCAGCAGAATTGCGTTCCAGGTCTCTCACCGAGTTCTTCACTCTTATAACTCTAGCATTCCTTTCAGTTTGATCATGAACCGATATATATTGACGTATTTCATTTAGAATTTCCTTTGCTATTCTTGGTTTGCCCGAAATTGGATCCAATCCAACCTGATTTTCAGATAAAATTCCAAACAGGGGATCATCTTCTCCTAAGATGCAATAATCAGCTTCAAAAGGATTGATTGGTAAAACCATCACCATTGAAGGCCGGATCCCTAATAAAGCAGGACACTTTGAGACATCATGAGTCAAGCGCTGACAGTGAAAGCATCTTTTTCTTATCCTCTCAAAATCATAGGCAATATTAATTACTTCTCCATGAGGCAACTCCAATGATCTTGTTCTTCTCACTGGTTTAGAGACATCGAATAGAACTTTGGCTCTAACATAGTCTTTGCTCTGTGACTTGATCTCATCAAAAGCAACCTCTTTAACTATCCCAATAACATCAGCCAAATCATCAGTTCATCGGGAAGTTTCTTATTCGAATCCAAATAGGGATGTATTTTAAGAAATCAGGAGAAGAGAATTCAACCCAACGATCAAGTATTATAGACCAATCATCATGAATCCAAGTAGTATCAAGAATCCATTTAAGGTCAGCTTCCAACTCAAAGAAAAACTGAAAGTGATCCTTGGATAAAGCTATACCTCGAACGCTGTTAACTACACCCCACTTTATTTGAAGATCAAAGATAGCGTTGGACATCGATTGACAAGCTGGATTTAAGAGACGTCCAATCAAGCTTAAATCATTCCATTCCTCATATCTGAATTATGGATCAGTTGACATAATCAAAGGCTTCTCCTCTGATTCTATTCTCATCTAATTTAAAGCAAAATTGAAATCACATTCCATAGTTAAAAATAACAGAGACGAAAAACAGAGGATAGAAATTGCAACTGAAACCGACACAAATTTGAATCTCCGGCGATAAAGCTTCAACATGAAGAAAAGAGTAGAAATTTTAAGCGGAAATCAAACTCTTTTGTGAGAAAATTGTTGATTGTTTTTATCGTTCGTCGGTATACAACGTCACAAAACGACAAAATCAACCACTCTCAAAAGTTTTCTAAAATATATGTTTTTAGATTAAGAAATCTTGAATTCAAATCTCACTCTTCTTATTTATATTCAATTTTGAAAAATTCTTATTATTTCAATCACATGAATATGATTTACAGTTTAAATGTAGAGATAATATAATTATAAAAATTATCATATTAAAATTTGTTTTTTTAAACTCACTATAAAATCATTGTTACTTTTAAAAAAAAAAATTCTTCATTTATTTTTTAATAAACAAATAATATTAAAACTTAAATTCGAAACATGAAAAATTAAAAATTGATTATATAAAAAATTATTGTTATGGTTTTGACAAAATTTATTATTTATATTTTATGATCTAATTTATTAATAGAAAAAATGGGTGAACTCCCATTTTAATATATGATATTTCATTTCCAACAAAAATATCATAATTAATTGATAGTGTAAATATTTAAATGTTAAGTAAGGAGTCCTGAGTTGATTTTCACTTTTATATTTATGTTTAATTCTTAGGGTTTATGATTAACTACTACATCATAAATTTAATCTGTAGTTTCTTCGTATGAATAATATAGTTGTAAAATTACCAAGGTTAAATTTTCTTTTAAAAAACCTTGTATAAAATCATTATCATTAATTTTAAAAATATTTAAATACTAAAACAAACAAATGAAACTGTTTCTTTACTTTTTATAAATAAGTACTAGAACCTAAGTTCAATACATAAATATTAAATAATTAATTGTATATAAAATTATTATTCTTATTTTTATAAAATATTTTAATAATAAAATAATTAATGGAAAATAATTATTTACTTTTTATAAATAACTAATATTATGATTTTAAATTTAAAACATAACAACATTAAACAATATAATTTAAGTATAATATTTATCTCTTGAACTATTAAAAATAAATCAATTTTAAAACAAACAGAAATAAGTAATTTATAGATTTCGATTAAAAAAATGGTTTACAAAATTTACATAAAAGTTTAAAGATAAGTAGATAACAAAATAATATAAATTAAAGATATGTTAAAAGTAAAAAATTAAAATCAATTTTTACCCATTAATTACTAACCAACTACCCATCAAATATATTATCATTTATAACACAGATTTATTACAACAATAATATTATTGTTAAAAATGTAACATATGTAACATTATATATTATCCACTACACCACAAAACACTAACTAATTTCACAATCTAATGAATTTCACTTTTACTCTATCAATTACTTGTAATAATACAAATTTAAATATTTTTATATACTCTAAAAGTTATCACTCGTTTTTCTTTACATATGAAAAAGTTAATACTGCTCTAGAGAACTCATTATATTTTTCTTCAAAAGTAATACTTACGTTGCCTATGTGTATTGCAATGTTGTAATAACTACTGGAAGTAAGTGATATTATAATAAGTGTTTTCACTTTACTGCTCAAGAAAGTAACATGGTTCGAGGTTATTGTGATGTTATTATGGTTCTGAAAAAAAAATAATGGGAATGATAAACGTGTTTTTATAGTATCCTCATCCATTAAGTTGAAGTCTACAATTGTTAGATTATCAAATCTTTGAATCCTATGATAAATTATCTGATTAAATTCATTTGATTAAAATAAAATACATTAATTACTAAAGTCTTACAATTCGAAAACATAAAACTATAATTATTTTTTTTTTTTTAAATAAAAATGTTTTCAGAACTAATAAAATAACAAATTATATTAAACATAGACAAAACATGATATAATAATACATAAAAATGAAAATGCAAACAAAATAAATTATATATATAATTTAGGAAAAAAATAAATCATATTAATTATTTGATATATACATTATGATCATAAAACTACATTTTAAAAAATAATAAAATTTGTATTGATAATATTATAAAATATAATTTGCGTATAGCGTAAATATTTTCCTTGTAAAGATAAAATCCAACTAATATATATAATATATATAATGAATTGAGTGTATAAAATATAAACATACCGGTATTAAAAGAGATTAAAAACCATGATATTTAGAGGAAATTCTCTCAACCTAAAATCCTAAGTTTCGAGCGTTGCCACCGTCTCCCTCGACTGACGGTCGGTTACTCCGGTAGTTCGGCCATGTTCTCTGTCTTGTTTCCTGATAGTAGAATATTTGTCTACTCCATATTGTGTTAAGGAGGAGACTAATACAATTACTATAATCAAATGTAGTAGAGGGTGAATACAAGTATCCAGGAAATATCGAACCACTTTCGGGAAATTGTTTAAACACGACTTTTATGGATAGATACGCTAAGTCTAGGTTAATATAGATTGTTTTGTCACTAAACAACCCAATTGGAACTACGAGAATATCAATTTAGCAAGGCAAGTAACTTGAAATTAAGACGATTGAAAGATGATTATAAAAGGAACTAAGCGAATGGACTTCGGTTATTGACTCGGGCGGTTTAATCCTTTGGTTTGCTACTTATTAACAACATCTAAATGCTTATCTTTGATCTAGGAGCTATTCGATATAGATAAGTCCAATCCCTTGGTAAATACCCTTTACCAAAACATACAAGTATCAATCCTTGACTAAATGCATGAATTAGCAAGCATTAAACCCTAGTCCATACAATCACTATATGATCCTAGCACAATCCCTTGGTTAGGCTTCAAATAGCACATGATTGATTCATTCGGGCATTTCATCGAACACCTTCCGGGCGAGAAATGCCTAAGTTCTAGAATTGATTAGTTACTTCCATTCTAGCATTAAACTCATCAATCTAGTGAAGATATGTTGATTACAAGTCCTAAATAGCAAACCCAAGTCTTAAACCACCATAACCTACCTAATACATCCACTTAGAAAAAAAACTACTCACTAAGCATGAGATTAACACAAAACAAAGATAATGAAGACATGATTAAGAGTAATGAGATAGATTAAAATGATAAACAACAAAAATCTTCCAAGAGAATACAAACAAAAGCAAGAAAGAAAGTTAAAATCTAAAAATATCAAGTTTGTGGCTAAAGTTTAGGGTTCCTTCTATTTATAGAAGGACCCTCTAGAAGGACCCTCTCGAGCAACAGTCTTGAGCTGGGAAACCGGGACACATTGGTTTCCCAGCTGGGATCCTTTGAATTATGACTTCGGGGAGCAATGATCCCGGGCTGGGTAGAGCCTCCAGACTGGGACTGGGTACCCCAAGATGATGCAAGGGCGTCTTCCAGTTCGGCTTGTCCCGGGTTGGACTGACCGGGATGCATCCCGAGACTTGATGTTCTGAAGAGATTTTAGGGACCGTCTCGGGCTGGGTGGAGCCTCTAGACCAGGACGGTTATTCTGGGACTTTGGGCAGAGATTCGTCCCGGGCTACGCTAGTCCGAGACCTTGGTCTAGACTTAGTTTTGCGCTCATGCAGAAGGTGTGCCGGGCTACGCTGGATCGGGACTGGTGGATTCCTTGACCGGGACTCTTCGTTGGGATTGACGTGGTTTGGCTCGGCTTGCAAGTGATTCTCCATTTGATTTGCGTTTCGTCCTATTGTTGCTTCACACCTGATGCATGCAAATGCAATATGACCTAGAAAGACTCTATATGCAAGCTAAAATTGAATAAAAAAGAATGAAAACTAGTCCTAAAAACGATAAAAATGCAACATATCATCTCCTCTGCTCGTGGTTCGATCTGGCCTAGCTCTTTTCGGTTCTCTTCTTTTTGCTTTTTAGTAGCTCGACGATGGCTTCTTCGGCGATGGCAAAAGCGACGTCCCTCTCTCATCTTTCTCTTTCCTAAGACCTTCCGGCGACGGTCTTCTGGTTTGGATAATCTCCTCTGAGCCCTCGTGCATGGCTATATACGGTCGTGCTCTGTGGTGGAATTAGGAGGATCCGTGGTTCAAGGTCTACCTGGGTGGTGATATCTCTCCGGAAGGGTTCCAATCCAATGGGTTTGATGGGTTCGGGTGTATATTGAAAGATGGATATGTTTCTCGTAGTATCTTGGTTAGTCTGTTTCAATTTTTTGTTTTCGCCCTTAGCCATCTTTGGTTTGTTTGCATGTTGTTTTAATCTTAGCCTTGGTGATCCATTGATGGCCTTTCTTTTGCTCATCCTTGTGTCTCCGTAAGGTTGCATTAATGATGACTCAAGTTATGGTTTGAATTTTGGTTTAGATCTCGCTGCAGTTTTGGGCCAAGTTTAGGTACTTGGTTGCTGTTTATTTCAGTTTAGGTGTTTGGTATCGTGCTCATACTCTTCGTGCTCAAGTTCTTATGGTTTTCAACCTCCTCAACAAGAATAAACATCAGTTTCAGTCATGAATTGACTAATAGTGCATTCTCGGTCAAGGTATCGAAATGAAATCGATAAACCTTATTTAAGGTTCTGATGCTTTTACAAGGCGTTTGCTTTTTAATTTTAAAAATCTACCACGTCATAATGAGAAAAAATGAGAAGAAAATGTGTTCTAAGGATTTTTTATTTTGTTTAGTTTTAAATTTCATAAATATGTTGCTGTAATTTTACTTGTAAAACTGGTTATGATATATATCTTTTGAGATAAAAAAAAAACCTTGATATTTATAACCGAAATTAAAAAAAAAAAACCGAATCAAACATAATTTCAACTTTGTTGATTACTGTCTCAAGCCCTTTGAAGACAAAAGAATCTCTGCGGACTAATTATTATGTACCCAGAAAGGAAACCCCACAAACGTTCAAATATTTATTATGGGAATGTGTTGATTACGTCACAACTTATAATTATTTTTATCAAACTTTTTTTTTTTATCACAAATGAACCACTCTACTAACCTAAGCTCTCATAAATGAGAGAAGCAAATGCTTTTATGGGGACTCGAAACCCCAACTTGATAACAATGATATTAAGTGTTTTACCACTAAACTAACGTCACTTGTTCGTCACAACTTATAATTATATTTTTGATATTCTATTTACATGTGGCCTGTCAAAAGAATACCCACATCATAAAGATTTGGAATCAGTAGGGTCCTTATTGCATTCGTGGATACCGAAACGTCTAATTATCTGTGTTGAGTTGTAGATTTTCTTTTTCTTTTTATGCTTTCTACAAAATTAATCCGTCACGAGTTATCTTTTGCATTGTGCTTTTAATTTTTATATTTCGTTTATTATATAATTTTTTTAGTTAAAACTTTAAATAACTATTTTATATTTTATTTTATCAATTTTATTTTATCAATTTTATTTTTATGATTATTATAATTTATTTTGCATATTATGCTTAAATATCTATTTTATTTGTTCTCACATAGAGCCTCTAAATTTATTTTATTACTTCTTATTATACAAATAAATCATTTCTATGATCATAATAAAATTTTATATATTTTAAAGATTATATATTTTTCTTTATCTCACATCTATCGTCTAATTTCAATATTATAATTATTCCTAAATTTCTCAATTTCATTTAAAGTTTGTATTTCCACATATATTTCATTTTTTATACTATAATTTATCTAATTTTTTATTTTTCAGCTAATTTTTTTTATATAATTTTTCATTTTATGTGTTTTGAAGTTTATTTTGTTTATTATAATTTTAATTCTTTTTTCTCCAGTTGTGAATCATACCCAATATTTTCTTATATTTAATATGAGAGTTTCATATCTTACATATTAATTAAGGATATTTCAATAAATTAATTAATTTATAGTTTATACAATTATAGGGAAAAAAATTTTATACTATATTTATAAGTTATGAATAAGATTTTACTTTTAACTTCTACAAACTTTATATTTCCACGTATGATGGAGTACAAAATTATATATTTAATATCTTTGTTCTAAAATAATTATTTTATGATTCTCAAAATTATAGTTTAATTTTAATCTATTATGAAACATGTCAAAAAAATTGTTTACCAAAAAGATTTAAATTAATAATCAAATATGAAACACACATGAAATAATTTATTTTGTGCCTCGAGGAGAATACCAAGTCAAAACTTTCCTTAGGTTTTTTACTATTTATTTTGCCTTTATTTTTAGGTTTATAAGGAAAAATTGATGAAGTTCCAAGAAAAATGCTCTCATGACAACATAATTTATCATGTTATTATTTTGAATATTTGGACACAAATTCGAGTAATTTCACTGAAGAAAATTCAAACGATATTAATCATACAATAAAATGCAAAAGAATCAATGTTTTCCTCATGATTTCTATTTGATGCGCAATTTAATTTGTACTAAATACTTTCTAATATTATTTATTTATATCAAGAAAAATCGATTTAGGTTTATAAGGAAAAACTGATAAAGTTCTAAGTAAATTTCTCTCATGGCAACATGATTTATCATGTTATTATTTTGAATATTTTGACGTAAATTCGAGTAATTTCACTGAAGAAAATTCAAACGATATTAATCATACAACAAAACACAAAAGAATTAATGTTTTCCTCATGAGTTCTATTTGACGCACAATTTAATTTGTATCGAATACTTCTAATATTATTATTTTTTACCAAGAAGAAATAATAAATTTCATTTCTTTGTATTTAGTATTTAAGTATTTTAAAATATTTTTTAAATAATGATTATATATATGTTTTACTGAAAAATTATTTTAATGAATTTTTTTGCAATTATTTCATTCATACATAGAAATTTGGGAGTGAACTTTATAAGTTGTAGTCAATCCGCAAAACTACATCGTTTTGATAAAATACTAAATTAAACAGAAGCGAGACAAGAGAGAATCGAACTCATAACTTTTACTCTAGACAACAGTACACGTAACCACTATGTCACACTAAACTTTTTCTTAAGTTTTATAATATTAAGGATATAATTATATTTTGTATATGAAAAAGGGTGTCACATGTCAAGTTAGGAGATTACCCCCTTCTATCTTATTATAGACTTAAAATAAAAATTTATAATCTTAAAGGAATTAGTTTTTAAAATAATTTCATTATTTAATAAAACTTATAATTTATTATATATAACTAATCAGTATTCAATCAATAAAATTTATACTTTACACATTATTATATAATATAAAATTTTTAAGTTGTAAAGAATAAACATCAATATTTAAAATTCAGTGCATGCTTTAAAGAAATAATATATGATTAACTTTTAATATATATGCAAAATTATAAATATCTAAAAAAATAAACAGAAATAAGTTAAATTAATGTTTAATTTTTATATACAAATAATATTAAGAATCAAACTATATAAAATTCAAATAAATTTCTCATTTTGAACTTAAAAAATAAACGAATTTTAATACAAGTAAATAAGTAAGCTTTTGTATTAAAACCAAAAATATTAGTTGAGATTTGTTTGATAAAATATGTAAGTTTCAGATTAAATTAAAAAATATAGATTGATATTTTTAAATGTTGAAAATGAAAAACCAGAACTCTAAAATTTAATATACGAAGGAAAGAAAATATCATAATAGTTTAAATTAAAATTATTACCATATTGAAATTTGGATAATATATATTTGAAAACAAAATATAAAATAGTTTATCAGGTGATAAAAATTTATAATTATTTAATAAAAGTTAATATCTAAAAAATAAACAGAAATAAATTAAATTAATTTTTAACTTTTATATACAAATAATATTAAGAATCAGAAAATATAAAGTTTAAATAAATTTCTCATTTTGAACTAAAAAAAATAAATAAATCTCAATACAAGTAAGTTTTCGTATTAAAATAAACAATTATTAGTTGAAATTTATGTAATAAAATATGTAAGTTTCAGATTAAATTAAAAAGTTTTGTTGATATTTTTTTATTGTTGAAAATGAAAAAGAAAATCTAGAACTATAAAATTTAATATACGAATGAAATAAAATATCATAATAGTTTAAAATAAAATTATTACCATATTGAAATTTGGATAATCACTAAGAAATAAATAATAAGTAAATATTTGTAAAGAAAAGATAACATAGTTTATGGTGATATTTTTAAATTATAAATTAAGGTATAGTTTTAATTGATAATATATAACTATTTTGACACATCATTATTTAGGAATAAATAACATTTGATTAGCTACTAACTGTGTATAAAACATTATGTGGTAATCTTTAAAGAATAAATAAAAAAAATTCAATTTTTTTTTAATTGTATATAAACTATTATGTAATTTTCGTATCCAAACTTTTGAGGTATTTTTCTATTTATATTTGCTTTTTCATATCTAATTTTGATTTTTTTGTCATATTTCAATTGTGTAAATTGAAAAGTTTTAAATGATTTTTTAAAAATAAATTAATGTGTATGAAAATATAATTTTTAAATGAAAATTAAGAAATTTAAAAATTATTGGGATATTTGAAATTATATAATAAATGTGAGATAATAAAAAAGAAATAATTTTAAAATGCAAAAATGTTATTATGTCACATAAATGGTTTATTTATAGAAGAATATGTAATAATATAATTGTAGATGATCGATGTGAGAGCAAATAAAAAAATTATTTAAGAATAATATGTAAAATAGATTATTATAATCATGAAAAGTAAAATTGATAAAATAGAATATAAATAACATATTAAAGTTCAATTAAACATATTTTCTATGATAAAGCAGATAGAAACGAAGCCTAAATGTTCATATTTTCTCCTAATTATACTAGTAGAAAGATGCAATTTGGAGCCTGTAAAGTACCACAAAAGGTTTTTAAATCTCTTTACAAGCTGCCACATCATCAACCCCATATTTATTTTTTTCACATTTAATATTACTTATAATTTTTTAGCAAACCATATGAATGTCTCACGTCTCAGTACTGTTAATAATTGAAAAATTTGATAAAATCGTTTTCTCTGCTTGTAAAGAGATTTGTTTTACGTGGATGGTTTTAGGGGCCCCAAAGAGATTTAAAAATCTTATGTTGATGGCTTTTCAGAGGCCTCAAATTGGGAACAATAGCTGAAATGCAACTAAACTGAAAACCGCTTGCTGAAATGCCACCGTCTTTTTAATACAATTATTTTAATAAGGAATTATGGTGAAATACGAAACTGTCCAAGCAAAAGTTAAAAATTACAGAGCAAAACCTAGGTGAACCCAATAACCCACCCGCTAAAACCAGAAACAAAATCGATTGCAAAAATTACACCCGATTGCATAAATTAAACCCGAATGCGTTCCCAAATTGACCCAGTTATTTCAATTTGTAACTTTGTCTTCTCTAAAATCCCCAAATCAAAGAAAACAAAACCCTAGACAACTCGATTTTAGTTGTTCTCATTCAAATATTGTTTAAATCCTTAAACAAAAACAACATATTTTAAATCATTTAACGTAAATACCATAAACATACTGGTTAACTTAGAACAAGTAATCGAGAAATATCAAGCAAAAAGAATAATTAATACCATTCATTTTATTTGGTGGAAAATATGTACAATTCGACTACTATTGTCGACTGAGTTATGCATGGAGAATTAGTAAAACTGGACAACTACGTTCGAATGAATGCGTTCTGCATGCCTATTCAGAAAATGATAAAAGTTAACTAAGAACATACAAAAGAATAAAATGAAATCTCTGGATTTGATGGCGCCCGAAACATGTCTGACAGACATCAACATGATTCCCAAATGCTTCTACGTCAGAGTTGAGATGCGTCCACTGATGTGCAGGCTCTAGAAATCTTGCGACGGATCCTCCACAGGCGCAAGCGCAAGCATCAGACTCATATTCTTTTAGAAGCTCAACCGCAGCCTGACGACCTCCATTTAGGAACACTAAATGATTATGCCTAAGATCGTTCCTCAGTCTCGACATCTCAGCCATGGATTCTAACAAAAGCGGTTTCAATAGGTTAGATAACTCCGAGTATCCTTGGTTTTTGTTTCACCCCCTATAAACTAGAACCAAACCATACACATACCGTGCTTTTAGGTATCTGTTAAACATATATTTTGGGTCGGTTCATCAATGTAGTATGGGGTAGGATGGATGATCGGAATATCAAACCAACTCGGGGGTAATTAACTCACAAGCCTTATGATGGATTTTACTAAGTCTAGGTAACACAACAAGGGGTTTGTTCTGTCACTAACAACTCCTAAGCAAATAAATAAAATAAAGCGGTAAACTAATTTGAAATGAAAATTCAGAAATGGTGGCAACTCATGGATTAGGGAATTCGATATCGGTAGAGGTTTTCATGCTAGATTGGTTTACTAAACTACCTTTGGCTTATCCTATGTATAAGAATATCTAATATAGACTAACTCACTCTCGTGATGGAAGCCCCTTTCCCAACATACCATTACACAAATCTCTTGGCAATGAAGCATGAATAGAAAGAACTAAACACAATTCCATACAACAATTAACCAATAACTTAAACAATCTCTTGGAAAGAATTGACTAATAACTTATTCACTTGTTCGGGAATTCTANTAACTTATTCACTTATTCGGGAATTCTATCAAACACCTTTCGGGCGATAAATCTCCTAAGATCTAGATTAGGTTAGCTACTCCTATTCTAGCATTAAGTTCATGAATAGATTGAGAATACTATTTCTACTATAGATCTAAGCCATTTCGAGCAATCAACTCTACCAAATCTAACCCCTAATCCATAAGTTATGGAGACTACTCACAACTCATACCTAAAACACTTAGAGAGTTTTTAGGCATGATTTTTGAGAGGAATTGAGATTAGAAACTAAGAATTAAATAAAATAACAAGAACATTCAAATGAGAAATAATTGCATAAATAAAAGTACCAAAGAAAATTTCTCAGAAGTGAGAACTAAAACTTCAGAACTTAAGAAAAATGAGACTAAAAAACGTTCTTAGGGTTTTTGGGATTGGATCCTTATATAGAGGATCAATATTAAGGCAGAAAAGGAAACAATTTGGATGTCGGCGGGGACTCCGCCGGTCAGTGCATACCGACGCACTTGACCGACGTGCTTCGTCCCTGGTTGAATTCCGCCGGTCAGTGCAGGTCGGCGGACTTGACCGACGGTCTTCCTTTAGATCTCGCTGTTTGAAGTCCACTGGTCTTGGCATGACCGGTGGTCTTGACCGGCGGCCTTCCTCCAGATCTCGCTGTTTGAGGTCCACCTCTCTGGCAATACCGGTGGTCTTGACTGGTTTACCTGGGACTTAGCCGTTTTTGCTCCGAAATTGCTCCATAATTGCTCGGTTCCTCTCCTTCGCCTTCTCTGCACCTGAAATGATGAAAAACATGCAAATGAAATATAGAGACTCTAAAATGTATCCTAAACTAGTGCAAAACGAATGAAAACCGAGTGGTAAAACCGGTAAAATTCACACTCATCAGTATCCTTTATGTGAAGCTGATTCTAGTTGTTGCAACCTTCTCTCTCATTCCTCTGGTCTTGTTCTCTCGAACAAACCGATGATGCCTCCTCGGTATAACGCCTCAACATTCCCATTTTCACGAAATATTATCATGGTATCATCTAACCTTGCTACCTGATATGTTATGTTTTTGACCGCTTTTCGGTCTCGTTTCCATTCGTTTTCATTCGGTTTTAGATTCCATTCAGAGTCTTTCTAGGTTATATTGCATCGCATTTGCATCTATTAGGCACGAAGCAACCGAGGGATGAAACGTGGATCAAAACGAAGCAACTTGCTCAAACCAAGAAAAATCGGACCAAGCTAGAGAAGTGTCCCGGCCAAGGTCCCGGGTACCTAACCCGGGACTTCTCCCAGGAGAAGTGTCCCGGACAAGGGTCCCGGCCTAGAGGCTCTGCCTAGCCCGGGACTGCCCTTCGAACGTGATGTAGAGAAATCAGTCCCAGGATGCATCCCGGGCATTCTAAACCGGGACACATCCCGCTGGAAATCCTTGAAGCAGCGTCCCGGTTAAGTCGTCCCGGGTTAAAGAGCCAACCCAACCCGGGACACTTCCCAGAGACTCCTCCAGACAGCATCATCCCGGGAAGCGTCCCGGGCAACCTAACTCGGGACTGTCCTCACTGCTAGAGTCTCGAAGCATCGTCCCGGGATGGGCAAGCAAAGCGTCCCGGCCTCCCAGCCCGGGACGAGTCCCCGAGAGTCATTAAATACCCAACCCCCAACCATTTCTCAAGCATCCTTTCTTTTCTCTAGTTTTTGTTATTTTCATTGTTATTTTCTTTTGCACTTCTGTTGAATGCTTAACTTTAATTAGTTTCAATACAATGTTTAGTTTCAATACAATGTTTAGTTTCATTATGCTTGCCTCTAGTTTGGTTTGTGTTGGATTTATGGTTAGAGAGTAGTTTTACCTAAGTGGATGGATTAGGTAGATTAAGGTGGTTTAGTGCTTAGACATACTACTTAGGGCTTGTAATCAATCTATCGTCACTTAATTGATGATCTTAATGCTAGAAGAGAAATAATTAATCAATTCTAGAACCTAGGCATTTCTCGCCCGGAAGGTGTTCGATGAAATGCCCGAATGAATCGTTTTGTGCTATTCGAAGCCTAGGCAAGGGATTGTGCTAGGATCATATAGTGATTGCATGGACTAGGGTTTAATGCTTGCTAATTCATTCATTTAGGCACGAGAGTGTTACTTGAATGTTTTGGGAAAGGGCATTTACCAAGGGATTGAACTTATCTAAATCGGATAGCTCCTAGATCAAAGATAAGCATCTGAATGTTGTAAATGAGTAGTATGTGTAAGAAGTATACTACCCGATTCAATAACCTTAATCCATCCGCTTAGCTTCCTTTTGTATTTCTTCTTTATCGATTCATTGACCTTTTATTGACTCTCATTTCTTTATGCGATTTGTTAGTTCTAATAGGCTTGTTTACTGACAAAACAATTACTATTATCTTCCTAGACTTAGTAGAGATCTCCATAGAACTTGTGTGTTATCAAAACTCCGAGATTGGTTCGATNCATCCCGGATACTTGTGTCCAAACCTTATATTACATTTGATAATAATAGGCTAATTAGTTCTCTCCTTAACTCAATAGGGAGTAGGCTAAAATCATATTATCAAATTGGCGTCGTTGCCGATCTCGAATTCTCCTTGATAACCATTTTTTCTGAGAATTTGCTAAGGATTAGGATTCTCTCCAACTCTACTAATCCTCTTTCTTGTTGCTCTCTCATTTACCTAGGTACTTCAATCATGAACACCAACGATGCACCACTCTAAGACCCAAGCTCCATTGGCTCCACCTTCACACCTCTACTTCATGAAAACAACTCCGGCATTAATGCTCCTCCAATAGACGCACCCTACTCCGGCATGATTTTTGGGACGGTGCACTACGAAGGCGTAAGTGAGGATGCCTATAAACTCCGACTATTCCCATTCTCTTTGGGAGGCCGCGCCGCTACTTGGCTTTCTAATCTCGCCCCCAACTCCATCACCACCTGGGTCGAATGTAAGCGTGTTTTCCTTTCCGCTTTCTTCAACACCGACCGAACATCTATGATTCGTCGCGAGATTTGCGCATTCAAGCAACTACCTTCCGAATCACTCTCCGCTTCATGGACTCGATTCAAGGGATTCCTTCGCCATTGTCCACACCATGGAATCCCTTTGGATTCTCTCCTTATCACCTTCCACCGTGACCTACAACGCCACTACCGTGTCATGCTCGATACCGCAAGTTTGGGTTCCTTCATCGAAAAACATACTCCGCGGGCACAACACTTATAGAATGCTTGGCCTCAAGCGAAGACACCTATAGCGAAGATCGTCCGACCTCTCAAACAACCGACGAGACATTTGCCTATGATCTCCACCGTCTACATCAACGCCTCTACTTTTATTCTTCCTCCACTACCATACCGCCTATCCCCAACACGGAAGTCCACCACTTGGAAACTCAACAAACCACCTACCCGACCCAACAACATCCTACTTCTCCAACCGACATCCTTCTTCAACAAATGCTCATGGGTCAACAACGCCGCACCTCGACTCTCGATGAGCGTGATATAGAAATCCACACCCGTGTCGACGAATTCGTTGGCTCCCTAAACGCCAAAATCGACCAATTGACTTCTAAGATACATGACTTGGACCGGCATTTCCAAGATACCAACCCACCCGCCGATGACTCGTCCGCTAATGGTCTCGTTGGCGCAATCACGCTCCGTAGCGGTCGTAATCTCGCACCACGCACTCCCATCGAGGACGATGCTATTCCAAGTGAGGGGGTACTGCTACAACAAGAAGCGCCACGAGACACAATCTCCAAGCCATCAAGTAATACACCGATAGAGATTCTTGACGATGCAGAGCACCACAAAGAAGCTCCGCCCACCACGGAAGGCAAAGGAAAGACAATTACCCGTGATCATCCTCCACCAACATATATGCCACCCGCTCTTGAACAAAAGCTAACTTTCCCGGGCCGCTTCAAGAACTCACTAATGGAGAAGTATCGAGCTCAATTCGAGGAACAAATGAGAGAGGTGCAAATCGCCATACCCCTCATCGACGCTTTCATGCTAGTTCCCCAATATAGCAAGTTCCTTAAAGACGCTATAAAGAAGAAAATAAACGATCTCGACGGGAGAGTCAACCTCAACAAAGATTGTAGCGCCATTATCCAAACATCCGGCCCTCTGTCAAAGCTTCAAGATCCAGGGAGTTTCACATTTCCATGCTCCCTAGGCCCCTTCAAATTCGATAAATGCCTATGCGATCTCGGAGCCAGCGTTAGCGTTATGCCTTTGTCAATTGCTCAAAAATTGGGATTTAACATGTTTAAACCTTGTAGGATCTCGATAGTATTCGCCGATAGATCCGTGAAGATACCAATCGGAGTCCTCGAAGATTTCCCGGTCCGACTTGGAACAATGAAAATCCCAACCGACTTCATTATCTTGGAAATGGCCGAGGAACCTAAAGACCCCCTAATCTTCGGGCATCCCTTCTTAGCCACGGTGGGCGCGATCATTGACGTTAAAAAGGGAAAGATAGATCTCCACCTCGGGAAAGATCACATCCAACAATACGACATGAGCAAAATCATGAAAGGACCATTAATGCCGGACCATGCCTATAACATGGATGTCATGGACGAGCTCGCCGATCAATAATTGAAAGATTTCGCTCACGAGGACATCTTGCAAAAAGCTTTTGAAGACATTCCCTACAAAGAGAAAGACGTTGGGACTCAATCGGGAAACCTACACCGACGCTTGGACTCTCACGAAGCATTGCTCGGCGACGAAACTCCCGACAAACAACATCCCGCACCAACACCAACCGAGGCGGATGATGATTGGAGCGAATTGCATGCACCAAAAGTCAAACTCAAACCACTACCGAAAGGGCTAAGTTGTGTCTTCTTAGGGACAAATTCTACTTACCCGGTAATAGTTAACGATGCTTTGACTGATGGTGAAATTGACCTTTTGATTGTTGAGCTAAAACGATATAGAAAAGCTATAGGATATTCGCTTGTTGACATAAAAGGGATATCCCCATCCCTATGCATGCATATAATCAATTTGGTAAACGAATCTTTATCCTCAGTCGAACACCAAAGGCATTTAAACCCGAACTTACAAGCAGTCGTAAAAAAAGAAATTCTAAAACTCTTAGACGCTGGCATAATTTACCCTATCTCGGATAGTAAGTCGATCTCTCCCGTCCATGTTGTCCTAAAAAAGGGCGGGATCACGGTTGTTAAAAATGACAACGGCGAGTTGATACCGACTATAACAATCACGTGACTTCGGATGTGTATCGATTATAGAAAACTCAACGCCACGACCCGAAAAGACCATTTCCCCTTACGCTTCATTGACCAAATGCTTGAACGCTTAGCAAATCATCCCTACTATTGTTTTCTCGATGGTTACTCCGGGTTTTTTCAAATACCCATCGACCCTCAAGATCAAGAGAAAACAACGTTTACATGCCCTTACGGTACTTTCGCATACCGAAGGATGCTGTTCGGGTTATGTAACGCTCCCGCCACTTTCCAACGATGCATGATGTCAATTTTTTCGGATTTAATCGAAAACGTAATGGAAGTATTCATGGATGATTTCTCTGTGTATGGTTCCTCTTTTGCCTTGTATTTGTCTAATTTGTGCAAGGTGCTTAAAAGATGCGAGGAGACGAACCTAGTACTAAATTGGGAAAAATGTCACATCATGGTTCGGGATGGAATCGTTCTCGGTCACAAGATCTCGGAAAAGGGTATTGAGG
>OVAO01000341.1:0-14873 GCA_900406285.1 Biscutella auriculata
TAACCAATAGAATAAATTAAATATATTAAGTTTAAATTATTCTAAGTATAATATTTTCAATTTTCAGTTAATACATATATTTTCAGTTTTATTCTTAATGAAAACTACATATATTTCTAAATTATCCTTAATGAATATTTTTATTTTGTTTTTTTAATTTTTTTTTCTAATGATATATCATATAATATTTTATTAATTTTGAAATTATATTTTTAAAAATGATCATGAAATAATGCTAGAGTTTTTTTTTGTTTGAACAACAAAAACTAAATGGTAAAAAAGGTAAAAGAAAAAACAATGTATACAAATATACATGTTAAAAACAAAATCGGAGACTACACAAGTAATTAACAAACTTTCTGGTGTATAGGTGTAATAAACAAGAATATAGGAGTGCATATGCAATATAAGAAACGTTAGGGTGTATTTTTTATATTTGTAAGAAACAAAGCTATTGGAAACTTGGGGCTTCAATAATTTCCAAGAAAAAAAGTTATCAAGGATCCATATTCTGTAACCGAAGATCTCTGAAAACCTTACGATCATCATCTCTCAAGTACAAACCATCATCGAAGTTCTGTGAATAACTCACGGCATCATAGTGAAACTTCATTAACGTCTTCGATTTAGGGTTTCCGAATCCGCAACTTCTAACGAATAATAATCTTCTTATCATGTTCCTTAAGTTTGGACTTGAACTCGTCTTCTTCTCGTGGTTGTTGTCGATACGAGCGTAGTCTGTTTCTCTGTGGATTAATGAGAGACAAGAAGATGGCGAACCCAAACATCCACTGAACTGCGATTGTTTACTACGATAGTTGGTGAGATCTCTCTCCATTTCTTTTTATTTTAAAACCTTTTTTTTTTATCAAAGAGCCTGTTGAAACATTTGGATTTTATAGCAAATAATGTATCTTCTTTCATTTTGGATGGTTCTGTTTTTGCGGTCCAATAATAAATTTGCGATTTCTTGAGCATTTATTGGAACTTGCGTTGGTCAACATTTTCCGTTGTATTTCTTATCTTATTTTGGTAATAAAATGACAGTACCATTTTGATGAGTAATCCCATTGGCAATACTTAATTACTTATCATTTTATATTTGGAGAGATATGTGTGGGTTTTAATTATACAAAATATTTTAGTTATCTTTATATTTAAAGAATTAAATTCAAAATCTACACTTTTTATTTTGAATTTTAATTTTAACATATTTCTTTGTTATTATATACTTTTTTTTGTATTTTTCTGTTTTTTCATAAAATTTTCAATTTTTATATTTTTGATATCTTTTTATGAGTCAAAGTTTCTTTTTGTGTATTGGAGATTTTAAATTCTATTTTCTATGAGTCTTGATCAATACTTTTCAATTTTTAATATGAGAATGTTTTTTTAAATTATGTTATGATTTCTAAAAATTAAATCCTAATTTCAGTTTTTATTTATATTTGAAATATTTTAACATATATTAATTAATTAATAAACTATTAGTTGATTATATGGTAATTTTAGTTTATTTATTAATGATGATATGTTAATAGATATATGATGTGGATGGAGATCGATGTGTCATAATGTGACAGTATCAATTTATCGATGGTTTTATAATTTCGAAAATGGTATTAACCTAAATTGTGAATTATTTTCACTTCTTTTTTCATTTGATTACTGATTTAAAATAATTATATATGACGATACCATAGGATCTAACAGTAATCAATCACAAATCTTAATACAGTCGTTCTTTGCACACTTTTTTTGTTGTCTTTTTATTAAAGAGTTATGACCAAAGGGATGCTGATTTGCTGGTTAATTAATTGTCGTATTGGGACAAAACACAAGGATCTACCGCTAATTCACTATCCGTTGCACGAACCTCCGACCTTGTGGTTAACAGCCACACGCTCTAACCAACTGAGCTATTCCAGCTTTTGTTTATTTGTTGCATCTTGTAATTATTGGACTAATATTAAATGAGTTGATGAATAATTGAGTTTTGCAAAACAGAAAAGATTAACATTTGAACTCTTTATACATACTCTTGAAATTAACCTTCTTAAATATAAAATTTTACAGTTTGAAATATTTCAATTTTTTAGTTTAGGAGTTTTAGCTCAATTAATTTATATTGTTAGTCTAAATAAATCTTGTAAAGAATATAAATTAAATTAGAGATGATATTTTCCTCCAAAATATATTCATATATCATTATTTTTACGTTAAAGTTTAGACTTCTATTTAATTTCTATGTTAAATACTTAATTACACATAAAATGGAAGTTAAATTCGAGTTTGCCCACATAGTAAAAATTTTAGATCAATTTATATAAATTATGGGTTACTGGTGATTTAGATTAATCAAAAATCCCTTTATACCATTTTATCCAATTCAATCCTGTCATTAACCATAATTGACAAAGTAAACCTGACTTAAACCGATTAACCCATTAATCTAAACCCTTGTGTTGAAAATCGAACAAAAATTTCTAATTTGTAACCCTAAAAATCGAGAAAGACGACTTAGAGGGGAAGTTTGATGTCGGTAATAAACTATCTTGGTCCTCCTGAACCTCTGGACGACTCCGACGAGGAGGAACCACGAGAGAGGAACAAGTTTAACATCGAAGAAGTTGTGGTTGGGTTTGTTGACGAGCCTCTTATACGACGCAACCAGATCCCGGAATTCAACTAGAGGAAAAAGAGGACGACGAAGACTGGTTTAAAAAAGGAAAGAAAAGTACCGTCAGAACTTTAGTCGTGGGTCTGGAAATTTTTTTGAAGGGCAAGTGTTCTTCAACAAAATATCGTTCAAGAAGTTTGTTCTCAATTACGCACTTAAAACAAAACATAAAACAGTACAAGTATGAAAAAACGAAGATAAGATTTTGTTTTGTAGGAGAATGTTGTGATTGGCGAGTATCTTGCTCAGTTTGTGGAAATAATGGGACATGGCATATTAGGGTGTTCAACAATAAGCATAGTTGTATTCCTAACAACGAGTGTGAGATGATTAAGGTTCCCGTGATTGCTAGAAATTTTCCTAGATAAGATTAGAGATGAACCTGTTAATATATGTCAATGAAGATTGAAGAAGTCATGATGGAGAGATGGAAGATTACAGTGTTTAAACCACAATGTAAAGCTGCTAGGAACAAAATATTGAGGTTGATTAAGAAAGAGTATGATGAACAATTTTAGAGACTTCGAGATTTTGGACTGAGATCCGATTGTCAACCCCATGTTCAACTATAGAGATTGATATAATACAAAATGAGGAAGGACTTGATGTATTCAATAGATTTTATGTATGCTTTGACAACATAAGAAGATCTCGAAAAGAGACATGTCTGCATTGATCGGAGTTGATGGGTGTTTTATGTGGGACAAGATGAAAGGACAAGTACTACTCGTTTTGGGACGTGATGGTAAGAATGATATATATCTAATAGCTTGGGTGTCATTTAAGTGGAGAATACACCAGATTGGTTGTGGTTCGTTCAAAAAGTGAAAACCGACTTGCTTTTAAGAGATGGTGAAGGTCATATCATGATCTCGGATCGCCAAAAAGTTAGTGTTCATGTACTTTGTAAGTCGTTTATATCTAATGTTAACACGATATACATTCTCTTGCAACAGGGTTTGATCCGAATAGTTGAACTTGAGTTGCCAAACATTGAGCATAGGGTGTGTGTGAGACACATCTATGCTAACTTGAAGGCACAATATGGGAAGAAGACACAAATGAAGTCCTTCATCTAGAATCTCGCTTGGAGTTACAACAAGGTCGAGTACAGTGAGAATTTTGATAGACTATTCTGTTATGATACCGCTGTTCACAGTGATATCCTCAATTCGAATCCGAGAACTTAGTGTAGATCTTTCTACAAGATTGGTAATCATTGTGAGGATGTGGAGAATAATTCGACGGAATCATTCAACATGTTTATTGTTCAAGCTAGAGAGAAGCCACTAGTGTTTATGCTAGAGAGGATTGCAAGACTTGTCATGATCCAAATTGCTAAGAGAGAATTCAAAGCACATTCACACAAAGGCATTCTCACTCCATATGCGCAATATATCCTTGCATCTTTACACGAAAAAGCCACGAACTATCAGGTATAATAACTTTCAAGTTATGAACTTCCAAGTATAATATATTTGGTTCGATATGAACTTTCTTGTTCTATCTTTCAGGTACATAGGAGCACCAATATGAACTTCATAGTTCTATAAAAAGGATGTTCTTATCATGTTGGCTTGAACAAGGGGACTTGTAGCTTGAAGAGATGGGACATCACGAGAATTCCTTGCGAGCATAGTTATAGAGTGATAATGAAGATGAAGTTTGAGGTCGTAGATGATAAAAATGGTTTTACCTACGGGTTTAGGTATTCCTAATTATCAATGTAGAATAGGGTAAATAAGGTTGTCAAACCAATCTCATGTGGGATAACGCACAAGTTCTTTAATGAGCTCATTAAGTCTAGGTGGAATCGATAGGGTATGTCTGTCACTATCAATCCTAATTAAGTAAGGTAGATTAACATAAAGAAAAATAGAAGTAAATCGAATAAGCGTAAATCAAGAATTAATGCAGGCATATGGACTAAGGTAATCGAAAGGGGTAGTCAATTAGCAACTAGTGATGTTCAATTTCACACAATTAAGCTTGTCTTATGTCTAGGAAACTCAAAGGTAAATTAACTCATTCTCGTGGTGATAACCCTTTTCCTAATCATACAATCTAAGCAATCTCTTGAAAGAAAGCACAATTAAAAGCATTAAACCTAATTCCATGCAACAATATACCATCCTAAAATAATCTCTTAAATAGACTTAATAGACAACATGAGTATTTGTTTGGGGAATTTCATCGAACACCTCTCGGGCGTGAAATTCCCTAGGTTCATAGACAGGGTCTTCAATCAAATCTAAGCATTAAACTCAACAATCACGGAGAAGACACTATTCTAGTTGTCCCTAAACATCACTAACAATCAAAATCAACTGAGATCTAACCTTAATCCATAAGCTAAATAGACTACTCACACATCATGAACATAACACTTTGGGAGTTTCTGTTCATAGTTTGGGAGATGTAAACAAAGAACAAGAAGGTAAATCAAGCAAAGTCAGAGAATTGAAAGTAAGTTGCCATAGATAATCAAAAACTACAAGAGTTCTCTAGAGAGAACACATAAATCTGAGAACTGAAAAACACGGGAAAAACTCTCTCTCTCTCTAGGGTTTTAGTATTGAGCTCCCTTATATAGTAAGCCTAGAAAGCATGAATAAAAATAACTAAAAATTGAAAACGTGGGGTCGATACCGGTCATAATGACCGGTACCTTGACCGATGCACTTGACTCGTCCCATGTTCTGGGTTGGAGATCAGTCAGGGCTTGACCGGTATAGGGACCGGTATGGTTTTAGCGAAGCAGCTGTCCATTTTGACCAGTCATAAGGCCTGACCGGTATGTTGATCGGTGCAATGCTTCGAGGTGTTCTTGTCTAATTGGACGGGCTAGTGGTCCGACCGGTCTATTGACTGGTACGGTGCTCCGGTTCTCTGCACTTAGACTGATTTGCTCTTCTTTGGACCAATCCTTGTTTAAATCCGACTTTGAATCTGAAATGTCATGAGTATACAAAATGCAACCTAAAGGACTTTAAATGCATCCTAAACTACCGAAAAGACGAATGAAAATCGAATTAAAAACCGATAAAATCCCTATACATCAGTAGACTATGTTTTCACTAGTTTTCAGATAATTTTGTGGAGAGGACATACACCACGAGTTTGACACTGATGAAAGGTGATAGCTTCTGGCCAAGTGGATCATAAGGACCTATTCATCAACCTTCGGAGTCTCCGCAACCTGGTGGGAAGAAAGAGAAGAAGGAAAAGAGGAAGAAAGGCATTAGTGAGTCGCCATATAAGAAGCAAAAGATAGTTACTATAAGGGTAATGCCTGGTGGGATTTGTGGTGAAGTCGATCACATCTCTAGGTTTCACAAGCGCTCAACGGATAGGGAACCCTCGCAAGACATTATCACTAAAGATTAGTAGTTATAATCTTGAGCTATTTAGGACTTTAGAAGTTCTAGGTACTTTTGAACATGGTACTCCACGTTTTGAACCTTGCATTTTGTGTTAATGTCTTGAGTTTTGAGTATGTTAGTCTTGTGTTTTAAACCTTGTATTTTGAACCTTACATTTTGTGCTAATGTCTTGTATTTTGAGCATGCTAGTCTTGTGTATTGAACTTTGTGCTTTGAGCATCCTAATGTCCACGTTTTGAACCTTGTGTCTTGTGTTTTGATGCTTTTGAGGTTTAAACATAACATCAATGCATAAAACATGAATACATAACATGTCGTGTCTTTTGTATTTTGATGCTTTTTAGGTTTAAACATAACATCAATGCATAAAACAAGAATACATAACACGAATTCATAAAATAAGAGTGCATATGATCAATTCATAAAACAAGAATACAACAACATCAATTAACCAACTAACTAACTTCATGACAATAAACATAGCCAAAAAAGCCAATACAACTATCAAACACTCTTCAAGTCATTTTTGGCTTCCAATTTTGCCTCCATTTTCGATTCCAATAACTTCTCCTCCACCGATGCCTTATATCATTCCATACCATTGCTTACAACATCTTCCATATCGTCAATTCGAGTTGACATCGCTTCTAACTCGTCCATTATAGCCTCATCCATCCACTTGAAGATATAGTTATATGTGCAAGCTACACACAATTACATACATTAAAAATTGGTTCCTTTCTACTACAAGAACAAGTCTATCTTACCTTCATCGTCGCTGCTAAAGAAAATCGAATGTATCATTGATGATGGTTTGTCTTTGTTTTTGAAATTTTCGTTACAACAACATTAGCACACCAACAATGCTTTGGGACCCCAGTAACTCGAACTCTTTCTCTCAAATTTGATGTCACACTCAATGCACCACAACTCAAACTCATCTATCGTTTTCAACGATTCCAATTGTCAAAATTCGTGAATTTTTGTAAGCTTATAGAGAATTTTAAGAACAGAAAATTGAACACAAAAGATAAGACATGACTGAAATCATGAAAGGAAGGGTAACTATGAATTTACACTTCACGCTTTGGTCAATTTTGTGAAATTAAATCCCATAATGGCAAAAAATTGGGGGTTTCACGATTTATGTTGACCTTTGGTTCTTTTTCGGTCTAATATCTTTCCTTTTCCATTTGGTTAACATATCTTTGGTTCACCTACGATTCACTTATGTACCATTAAATTAAATCATATTATATAAATAGATGTCAAATTTTGATATCAGTATAATTAAGTATTTAATTTACAAATTGAATAAACTTAAATAGAGATTTAAACTTTTGGTGAAATTGATACTATACGGTCATGTTCGTTTGGCAGTCGTTAGCGATAACGATCAATTATTGTTTATTTGGCAGTCGCTAGCGATTCATCGCAGCGATCAACGATCGAAAAATTCAACGATTCGTTTTCGAACCAGCGACAGACCGTTGATCGATATCACTAACGACTGCCAAACGAACATACCTAGCGATTCACTAATTTTTAAATAATTTCAAATAAAAATAAATAAATAATTTAAATTCAAAAATTTATATATAAAATAATATAATCTAAATTAAATGAAAAGAAATTTGAATATTTTTAAATTAAAATATATATTATAAAATAAAATTATTTAATATGAAATATTTAAACTAAAAAATATAAATTAAATATTGAAAATATATAAACTAAAACTAATATTATAAATAAAATTAAAAATAATTAGATTAAAAGAAGTATTGATAATGAAATTTTTTTTTTAAAAAATTATTTGTAATTAAAGTGAAAATAAAATTGAAACTTAAATAAATTAAAACTAAAATAAAAACTTAAATAAATAAAATGAAAAATAAAATTATAATTACAATTAAATTTAAAATTAAAATTAATATTGAAACACAAATTAAAATAAACCTAAATTTAAAATTAAAATTTAAAATAAAATTTAAAATCAAGCTATATTTAAAATTAAAAACGAAAATATAACAATAAATTTACATTAAAATTAAAACTAAAATGAAAATAAAAATTAAGTTAAAATAAAATAAAATTATATATAGCGATCGATAAACAAACTAACAACTTAGCGATCAATTGCTGATTGTCATCATTAACGATAGTCAAACGAATGAAAAAAACAAATTGTTATCATTCATTGTTCTCATTCGTTATCGTTAACTATAGCGAAAAGAACAGAAGCAATAAATATATATTTTAGGGAAAAATAGATTATCATCTCAGAATTTTAGTGTTTGGTTTGACAAAATAATCCTACGGTCACATCATACTCGGATGCACCCATTAAAATTTCCAAAGAAAACAAAAATGAAGAGAATAACAATAATCGTAACGCTTGTAATCGCCAACGTTCTAATGGCGACTCCAACGTCTCGAGCGTCTCTCAATCTTCTTCTTCGTTCTTCCCCACCAAAACTTCAAAACTCTAAGTGCTTCCTTTCTTCTCGTCTTCGTCCCTCAACTTTCCCTAAATCATATTCTTGCCCCATCTGGTCTTCCTCTTTCTCGTTCTGTCTTCCTCCTAGATCCACTTCCACGTCTCTCTCCTTCCGCCACTTCTCCTCCTCTCCTCCTTCTATGTCATCCGCCGTCGCCGTCGCCGCTGCCTCCGCTTCTTCCGTCGACGAGAGTATTTCCTCCAATCCTCTCCTGCAGGATTTCGATTTCCCTCCTTTTGATTCCGTTGATGCCACACATGTCCGTCCCGGGATTCGTGCTCTGTTGCAGCATCTCGTATGTTTCCCTTCTTCGCTTCCTCATTGCACATTTGAATTGGATTGTTATAGCCTCCTTATAGACATTAGTTTTTCTATTTGCTTTCAGGAACTTGAGTTGGAGCAGCTAGAGAATTCTTTAGAACCATCATGGCCATATCTGGTGGAACCATTAGAGAAAATCGTTGATCGCTTATCTGTTGTTTGGGGAATGATCAATCACCTTAAGGCTGTCAAGGACACACCTGAGCTCCGTGCTGCCATAGAAGACGTTCAGGTTCAAATATTAAATGTCTCCTCTTGCTTGTTTGTGTTAGTGTCTTGGTGTAGCATTACTTTACTAACTACACTGTTCTATTGCAGCCAGAGAAGGTGAAGTTCCAGCTTAGGTTAGGGCAAAGCAAGCCTATTTACGATGCCTTTAAAGCTATTCGTGATTCTCCTGATTGGTCATCGCTCAGTGAAGCTCGTCAACGTTTAGTAGAAGGCAAGCAGTTCTAATTGGAGCATTGGATGTACATACATCTTTCATTCTCTTTTTAAATTTTTAGTGTAGTAGATGTGCTTACTGTGAATTTTCAACACCATTTCAGCGCAAATAAAGGAGGCGGTTCTCATCGGTATTGCTCTTAATGATGAAAAGAGAGCAGAATTTAACAAGATTGAACAGGTTTTTTCTAAGCTTTTGGCAACTGCTTTGAGAATTGTCATAGTTTTTTTCCCAAGAACTGTCATTTCTCAATATTTCTGCTATAATTTTTGTTCTTGATCCTAGGAACTTGAAAAGCTTTCCCATAAGTTTTCTGAAAATGTTTTGGATGCTACTAAAAAGTTTGAAAAGTTGATAACAGACAAGAAGGAGATCGAGGGATTGCCTTCGAGTGCGCTTGGGCTATTCGCACAGGCTGCTGTGTCCAAGGTATCAATATTAACTTAAAGATATGCAAAGTTCGATCTGTGATTCTTTTCTTTTGGGATTTATCTGTTTTCCTTCTTGATATGTGACACAAGGGCCATGAAAATGCAACTGCTGATAATGGACCATGGGTCATTACACTGGATGCTCCTAGTTTTCTTCCCGTCATGCAACATGCGAAACACCGAGCTCTGCGTGAGGAACTCTACCGTGCTTATCTATCTCGCGCCTCTTCCGGTGATTTAGATAATACAACAATTATTGACCAAATCTTGAAGCTTCGATTGGAAAAGGCTAAGCTTCTTGGTTACAACAATTACGCTGAGGTGAATCATCAACCTCAGTAAAGCTGGTCATATTTCTTTCTAATTGGCTTAATGTGGTCTTATATTGTTCTAGGTAAGCATGGCTATGAAAATGGCTAATGTTGCGAAAGCAACAGAACTTTTAGAGAAGCTTCGTAGTGCTTCGTGGGATCCAGCGATTCAAGGTAACATATAGAGAAGATATATTTCAATCAATTTGTTTTTAAATCAAAAAGTTGGCTACTACTGTAACAGTCCAAAACAGCATGAAATTTTATAGCTTCGGCATTTGCCTATTTAAGACAGAAGTTTGAGTTTCTTGATTCGTTATATGAATTAGACATGGAAGATCTCAAGAGTTTCGCAAAGAACCAAGGTGCTGCAGAATCTGACAGTTTGACTCACTGGGACACCACTTTCTGGAGTGAGAGGCTTCGTGAATCCAAATACGATATTAATGAGGTTCTTTTCCTTCTTTAGGTTGAAATACAAGTATATTTTTATGAAAGTCTTGATCTTTATCATTCTTTATATTCTCTTTAGGAAGAACTTCGTCCATACTTCTCACTGCCAAAGGTTATGGATGGACTTTTCAGTCTCGCTAAGACATTATTTGGAATCGACATTGAACCAGCAGATGGCGTGGCTCCGGTATAATCTGGAAGCTTATCTGTTGCCTTGCCATATATCCATCGTGTAAAATAATAGCTAAAGTTTGTTAAATGTTATTGATTTTAGGTCTGGAACAGCGATGTTCGGTTCTACCGCGTCAAAGATTCTTCTGGAAACCCGATCGCTTACTTTTATTTTGATCCATACTCTCGCCCGTCAGAGAAAAGAGGTGGCGCTTGGATGGATGAGGTTGTCTCCCGTAGCCGAGTCATGACCCAGAAAGGTTCTTCTGTTAGGCTGCCTGTTGTACACATGGTCTGCAACCAAACTCCACCAGTAGGTGACAAGCCAAGCCTTATGACATTCCGTGAGGTAAATGAAAAAAATCCTTGACACCTGCTTATATCTTAGCTCGAGCTGACTATAACATTACTCATATGTACAGGTAGAGACAGTATTTCATGAATTTGGACACGCTCTTCAGCATACGCTTACCAAGCAGGATGAGGGGCTAGTGGCTGGTATTCGAAATATCGAATGGTACGCCGTTGAATTGCCATCACAATTTATGGAGAATTGGTGCTACCACAGGTACTTAGGAGTTCATTAACAGATAAAGTTACTCCTCTTTGTATTATACATGTAAACGTATCTTAACCGAGCGTTATGAAACTGAATGCTGATTTCAGGGACACTTTGATGAGCATTGCTAAGCATTATCAAACAGGAGAAACACTCCCAGAGGAAGTATACAAGAAACTCCTAGCTGCGAGAACGTTCCGTGCTGGATCCTTTAGTCTTCGTCAGGTGATTGGTTTTTAATTACTGCAGGGTTTTTTTGTTTAGTAGTGGATCCATAGAATCAAGACAGTTGGTATATTAATGATGTTTTAAGTTTTATGTTTCCAATTTCAGTTGAAGCTTGCTAGTGTTGATTTGGAGCTACACACAAATTATATATACTAGGAGGACCAGAGTCCATCTATGATGTAGATCAAAGGGTATCAGTAAAAACTCAAGTTATCCCTCCACTTCCTGAGGATAGATTCCTTTGTAGCTTCAGTCACATATTTGCTAGTAAAAATTGTCTAAAATATTCATAATCGACTCCTTTTGTTCAAATAGTTTTCTCATTCACGTGTCTTATGAATTTCCAGGTGGATATGCAGCAGGATATTACAGTTACAAGGTAAATTTTTGAATATCTTTATAGCGAAACTCTAACCTGGCTCTGTAAATGCTTACCCAAACATCTAAAAATTGAAACGGATGTGAAAAAACTTGCAGTGGGCAGAAGTTTTGTCTGCAGATGCATTTTCAGCTTTCGAAGACGCCGGACTAGACGACATCAAGGTATTGAACTATATGCTTAAAACATCTTTTTAGAGACACTGCAAAGTTCAGACTCCAGATTATAAAACTCCTTTTGTTGCAATCAGGCCGTCAAAGAAACAGGACAGAGATTCAGAGACACTGTACTTGCACTTGGAGGAGGCAAAGCGCCTCTTAAGGTTTTTTTACTAATCTAATTTGGTTTCACATACTAATAGCGTTCAACAAGTATGGTTATTTCATCCCTTTTTCACTTCGAAACTATGCTTAGGTTTTTGTTAAGTTTAGAGGGCGTGAACCTTCACCAGAGCCTCTTCTCAGACATAACGGACTCTTGGCTACCTCTGCTTCTGCTTGATTAGGTTTAACATTGTTCTCAACATTTGAGACTATTTCCAACAAATAAGACATTTTTAACACTAATAAGAACAAAGAAGAAAAAAAATTAAGTTATGGATCCCAAAAAGACTCTTCCTTCTTCTCCCACTTACTCTCACTCTATCTTTTTTTTTGTTCAACAAGATTTTCATCATAAACTTAACAGTTTGCCACGGTAAGAGCGTGTTTAGCTACAGAGTCCGCCAAGGCATTATCACCCCTGGGAATAAACAGAAAATTAACAGAATCAAAAGCACTAGAAAGAGCGGCAATATCCGAAAGGATGCCGTGAAGATCCAAGATAGCAGAATCTTTTACAATCGTGTTGACCAGCGTTTGGGAGTCCGACTCAAATCGAATCTCTCGAATCCCCAAGTTCTTCGCATGATCCATTGCTGCTCGTAGAGTCATCCCTTCCGCAATTAAAGGGGACTTAACTCTTAATGAAACCGATGAATAGGACGAAACAAACTCGCGTGCATTCGTCCTATAGACCCAACCCAACCTTGCCGTCTCCGAGGTTTTACACCAAGCAGCATCCGACTGGCAAACCATAGTAATTGAGTAATCAAGGGCATATCTCTCCCTTACTCGTGGGTGGGTATCTCCTCTCTCCGTCTCCTGAACCACCACCCATTCCCTAGCCTCCACAGCTGCCTTCGAGATGATCGTCCGAGGGTGGAGGTTCATATCATTGAACTTCAACTTATTCCGCGCAATCCAAATGTTCCAACATAACCAAGCCGCAAGCGGGGCCGATCGAGAGGCCAAGTGGCGGGAGAACCTTGAGCTTTCTCAGTGCTCTCCATCCCACCGGGAAAGACATGATCGAATTAAGCGAGATTCGTGCGTGGAAGGGTGCTTCTCTCCAAACCTGTCGCGCGAACCGGCAGTGGAAGAGAAGGTGTGCAATCGTCTCGATGGCCCCACATCTAGGGCAAATCGGGGAGATATCAATCCGCCTGGCCGCTAGTCTCTCTCCCACCGGGAGCGTACCCTTTACCGCCTTCCAAAGGAAGAACTTGACCTTTGGCGTGATAGGTAGCCCCCAAATATCCTCGATCCAATCAAAGCGGTGGGGAAGCTCACTGTCGGATGGGATTAGCATCCTTTCCATCCTTGAATAATAACCCGTCCTCGTAGAATATTCACCTGACGGATGGCGAAGCCAAATGCGCTTATCCGGGGCCTTCAAAATGCTCGGTTTAATTCTTAAAATGACCGGCTTCCACACGGGGATGAGGGAATCTATCACATCCTCATCCCAAGCTCCTATCGTAGGCGATATCAAAGCTGCCACTTTTGAAAGAGAATCCTCCTCGCGAGCCGGACCTATGGGGGCTTCCTGTTTGTCCGTTGAGAGCCACTCATCCTGCCATAATCCAATACTCTCCCCATTTCCTACAGCCCTTCCCATATGTGGTAAAAGTAGGTCACGCCCACATAAAATTCCTCTCCACCCGTGGGATGAGGACACATGCGGCATGCAGTCAAGAAAATTTCCACGTGGGCAATACTTCCCCAGAATGATCCTACTCAACAGGCTGGATGGATTACGGATGATACACCAGCTTATCTTGGCCAAGAGGGCATCATTGAAGTTCCGAACGTCCCTAAACCCAAGCCCACCATTCCGCTTGGATCGCGACAGTTTCGTCGAAGAGATCCATGCCATCTTCTGGGTCCCTTCACTACTATCCCACCAAAAGCTGGTCATAATAGATTGCATTTGTTTACAAAAGGAGAGAGGAAGTTTAAATCAAGACATCGCGTAAGATGGCATAGCCGCGAGAACGCTCTTTAGCATGATAAGCTTTCCCGCCGGGGTGAGGAATCTCGTCGTCCAACATGCCGATCTTTGTCTCATCCGATCAAGAATCGAGTTGAAAATGTCTTTTTTCCGCCGGCCAACACCTCCAGCATCCCGAGGTACTTCCCAACGCCTCCTTCATTGGGTATATTCAATTCTCGTTTCACAAGGTTCTTAGCGTCGTCCGATATCCGCTTGGAGAAAGAGATCGACGATTTATTCGCATTAATACATTGCCCCGAAGCACTTCCGTATTGTGCAAAGATACTCCTAAGGTGACGACAGCTCTTCTTATCGGCTTTGCAAAAGAACATAGTGTCATCCGCGAAGAGGAGGTGGTTAATCCGAGGACTTCCTCTAGCGATCTTGATTCCCGAAAGACGACCATCACTCATAGCTCTAGTGCATAGCCCCGAGAGAACCTCGCTGCAGAGGATAAACAAATAGAGGGATAACGGGTCTCCCTGGCGGATACCACGGTGGGGCAAAACTCTCCCATGGATCGCCCCGTTCAAAATGAGGGAGTAAGAGACTGTTGAAATACATTTCATGACCCATCCTATCCAAGAGGCGTGAAAGCCCAATCTTTCCATAACGGCTCTAATGAAACCCCATTCAAGACGGTCGTAAGCTTTGCTCAGATCCATTTTTACCGCCATGTAGCAGTGAGTTGAGGCTCC
>OVAO01000342.1:0-22687 GCA_900406285.1 Biscutella auriculata
TATCATATAAAAGAAAAGGAGGAAAGACGTAATGTACTTTTAATCAGGTTGGACTATATCGTGTTAAAATTAATTTTCCTATTTAACTACAAACACATCTCAAATGTGCAGACCATTTTTTCATAAGTTGCATTAAAATCTATATACCACACCGACGCTACTTCATTTTTATATTTTCTTTGTTTTCCTTTTGGCCGTAAAAACGTAAAAGAAAAACTTCAACTTCCGAAAATATTCTAGTATCGGTTTTCTTTTTCAGCTTCTTTTCTTTTTTGCCAACAAATGTAATTATATTGATGAAACACTGTTGAAGTATATATCAGAATCAATAACAGGAGGAACAATCGTATATAATGCAAAAGAAAACCTAGTCATCAAATCATTTTTTTTTATCATTTTAGACCACAAGAAGACTCATTTCTTTTACATATTCAACATAATGAAAACAGATGCGGATCAAATCCAAAAGGTGTCAGACTACTTGCTCAATGCACTACTAACAAAACTAAAGTCATCAAAACATTTAACATTCATGATCGTGTCTTCCACATTATTCTCTTTCTGATATGTTTTTTTTTGTCAATACTTTCTGATATTTTGTTATTGTCTCACAATAACCATTTGTAACCATTTTGATTAAAAAAAAAAAGCATAAATCAAACATGCTTTTTTGAATCAAACATATTTTTAAAAAGTAATATTAATCTTAATAATATTTTAAAATTAATTAGATAGGAGTCAGTATTTATGCATAAATTTTCAAATAAAAAAACAAATCATATACACTATATATTATCATATTTTATAAATCTTTTAGAAAAATATGCGTTGTATAAATATTTCAGGGCCGGTACAATGAAATTAGTAGTCCTAGCAAAATATTATAATAGATTCTGTATATAACATCGAAAATCTTAAAAAAACATAGCTGTACGTAAAACTGTATAAAATATATTTAGAGCAGTAATTTTGAGGAAAGTAGTTTTTGGTGAGTATTAATATAAAAAGAAATCGATGGTTCTAAAAGTTAGAAAAATATTGCCCCAAGTGTCGCCTTAAGTTGCGTATGGTGTGAGCCGAGCTTTTAATATGACCAAAGCAGTTTTCATTTAAGTTAATTAGTTATTGTTGGATTAGCCAGAATTAAATAAGTGATTGTAATTCGTATTGCAGTTATAGAGAAGAGAATANATTTAAGTTAATTAGTGTTATTGTTGAATTAGCCAGAATTAAATAAGTGATTGTAATTCGTATTGCAGTTATAGAGAAGAGAATATAGTTTGAGTTAACAAAAGTGCATAAAAAAGCACATGAAAATATCTAGATTCACTTGGTGTAAATGAATAATGCGTATAAGTCAGAAGTAAACACAGCGTACTTGGAATCTTGACAAGAAGACTTTTGTGTCTGTTTTAGACTATTTGTTATTCTCCTTTGGGATTCGCATGTGAGCCTCATATTTTGGAGCCTTATTATGTACCTCTCTTTTCTTTATATATTTTTGGACAATGTTCTTTTCTATTCACACGATCGGTATCCAAGTTTAGTTTCCATTTTCACTAGAAAATGATTAAAAAAAAAAATATATCTAGAATTGTTGCACAACATCTTTAGAAGAAGTCAAAATCAATAAACTTGAATGGAAGATTAAAACAAAAATAATTTCTGTATATCTTAAGAAATCAAATTTCGGTAGAAATCTTGAATGGTAATTGAATTTTTGAAAAAGAAAAACTCAAACAATGCATTATAAAGTGAAACTCTAAACAAAGATTAACAACTATACTTAATTAAACTTGGGTTTTGGCTCTTAACGTCATTCTTCTCATCTATCCGGACCAGTCACTTAATATTCCATTTATTGCCGACATTCAGAAATTACCGACATCGCAAAGGAACAAAACAAAAAAAAAAAAAAAAAAAGATTTTGGTTTTCTAGTAATATATCGTACTTTTGATTCCTTATAACAGTTTAGTGTGTCTAATTATTTCATATAATGCTATGAAATAAATGAAATATGTGTGTACGGTTCAAATTCATACATTCGATGTCATGACATTCCAATATCAAAAACTAAATTAAAGCCTTTTTTTACATATATATATAAATTAGTTAGAAATTTGAGGAAAAGAGACAAATGTAAATACTTCTTTGAACCGTATAAAATCTTTTGAAACCATATATATTTTGTATGACAAAAATAGTTTCATTTAAGGCATATGAAAATATCTAGAGTGAGTTGGTGTAAATGAATGAATGATGCGTAAAATAAGTGGACTTGGAATCTCGAGAAGAAGAGCGTACGTTGTGAAAGTAGAAATGGTTCAAAAGACTTTTAATTATGTGTGTGTTATAGACAATTTGCTATTCATTCTCCTTTGGGGTTAATTCGCATGTGAGCCTCTATGTTCTTTTCTATTCACACAATATTAATATCCAAGTTTACCCTCTATTTTCATTATAAACTGGTTTTCATTGTTTAAATGGTTTTTACATTTTGACTTTTCATTTTTGTTTAGAAGTAATTAAATGATACTTTATTTAGTTTTTTTGGGTATATATTTTTATTTTATAATTTTACTTTAACGTATATTTCCGTATTCTTTTTTTAAGATGTTTTAAGTCTTTTAACTTGATTCATAAATTTTTTTAACAGTCTTCTTCAATTATTTTGATTATTTATTCATAAGTTTTCTTCAATAAACAAATACTCTTAAAAATAAATAGATTTCTCTCTTTTCTCATGTGATTTTCATGCGATAGAAACCAAATATTTNTTTGCATCTTGTAACTACCATCTCTGACACTCATTCTCTGGGCTTGTTGCGGATGAATTCAAGTTCGACGTAGTGGGGAAAATGTTGAATGCAGTAACCCACTATTTGTCTATAATTCTCACGTACCACATTTGTTGGGATCGTAATGACTTTCTACTCCATGAATGGGGGTCTATAAATATGTTTAATCAATCTGTAAGAATCAAATTTCTCGCTTATTGCTATATTGCAAACAATCACTTCAAAAAAATGACAAACAACCTTCGAAAGAACTTACAAGAGATAGATCTGGGGAGTTTTGATCCCTCAGTCCTATTGTCTCTAGTTATTGTCCATGAAGCAGTATTTGCTAACAGATTTATCCTCATGGTACGACCTACGATACCAAAAAAGCAACCATTAAGAGCATTGATCGAAAAATTACCAAAAATGTGGGGTTAGGAGGGGACAAATCATGGTAGAATTGTGGAAAACAACTATTTTCAGTTTGTAACAAATGGTTGGAACAAACAATTTCTGTCTAAAGGGGTAAGGAAATATTACTCAAATCAATAGCACTAGCTATGCCAATTTACTCTATGCAACGAAATTGCTAACATACTATCAAAGTTCTGGTGGGGATCAGACAAAGATAGAAAGTGATTGCATTGGCACTCGTGGAATCGCCTAAGTGTGCCAAAAAAAGGTGAACTAGGTTTTCGTGACCTAGAATACTTTAACATAGCTCTTCTAGGAAAACAAGTGTGGAGAATTTTGAAGCAACCACATTGTTTATTGGCTAGTATTCTAAAACAAAGATATTTCAGAACTACTGACATTCTTGAAGCAAAAAGAGGTATTAAACCCTCATACATTTGGAGATTAATTCTAGCTGGAAGGGAGCTAACTAAAAAAGGACTTAGACATATTACTGGAGATGGAAAAAAGTATAAATATGGACAGATACATGGATTCTTGAAAATCAACTGAGACCACCAAGAAAAACGCTAAATGTAAATAGTACAAGTCAGTTTGTTCACGATTGGATTGATATTCCATATAAAAGATGGAATGAATCAAAAATCAAAGAAGAGGTTGATAATGAGAATGTAAAGCGGATATTGGCAATTCGTTTGAGCAGATATGCAGGATCAATCAAAATGGTTGGAATTACACAAAGAATAGAAACTATCTGTTAAATCAGGCTATTGGCTAGCTAGTCATATGAATGATACGCAACATGAAAAACAAATAGAGGGCCCAAACGAGCTAAAAAGACTCTATATGGAAACTGAAAACAACTCCAAAAATCAAGCATTTCCTATAGAGTATAATCACAAATTCTCTTCTAATTTCTCAAAACTTGAGGGAAATGCATATATAACTCAAGATTCCTCACATTTGCAAAAGATGTTATATAGAAGAAGAAACAAATGCACACCTGTTTTTTACTGCACATATGCTCAGACTGTATGGCGAGCATATGGGATCCCGATTCCTCAGCTTCATGACATTCAAATTGCAATGAATAGGAAGTTAGAGCTATGTTTCCAACAAAATATTGCATCCATATCTCAGATTGTATCAGATTTACCTCTATGGCTTCTATGGAGATTGTGGAAAAGTAAGAACTTGCTCATATTCCAACATAAAACATTCATTGGAGTAAGGTAATTCAAATAGCAAACCAAGATATTTTGGAATGGAATAGAGCTAATTAATCAAACAGACATAATAATCAATCAACCATTTCGGGATCAAACAACTGGAAACCACCAGATGAAAACCATATCAAATGTAATGTAGATAGAACTTTCCACAATCAAGACACCAGAGCCACATGAGATTGGATAATTAGATATTCGAGAGGGACTTACTCGGCGCATGTCAAGCAAGGGGGATGAAGGTCGTAAATCCTTTAGAGACGAAACTTCATGCCCTAACAATGGCAATGCAACACACATGGATTAGAGGCTGTAGTAGAGTGATATTTGAAAGTGATTCCTACGAAATGATTGAACTTGTCAACGAGATTTCAATCGATTTCGAAGTTAGGGTTTAGATCAAAGAGCTAACTTTCTGGAAAACCAAGTTTGATTCAGTGGGATTCACCTGGACACGAAGAAGTTCAAACATTATGGCGGACAAGATTGCGAAATTATCGCTTCAAGACAATGTCGATTTCATGTTTTATCATTTATCACCGATTTCAGTGTATCAAGCTCTTCAAAACGATATGTATAAGATCTCTTTTAATTAATAGTATTTTCCAGGAAAAAAAATTCTCTTAAACAAAACTACTTTCAACTTGTCAAATCGGAACTATATTTGAAACAAAGTCAACGCAACTTTTCTTATTTTTTTTTTGTTTTACTAATTTTAGTTTTAAAATTGTTTTCAAACATTTTTATATTTATTTTTTTTAATCAAATATTATTATTCGTGTTGCCAAATACTTTTATATTTAATTCTTTTTAACTAATTATTAATTCTTTTTAACTGATTTTTAACTATTTTTTTGCGTGAATCTAAAAAATCAATGAAAATATAAATTCAAAATGTTATCAAGTATATCCAAAATATAATTAATTCGGTTGTTTGAACAAATCTTTTCGGTTGCCAAACACTTTTATATTTAAATATTTTTAATTAATTATTATTATTCATGTTACACAATAATATTTTTAGCAAAACAAAAACTGTATTTAGAATTTTTTATTTTTAAATAATTTTTGAAAAGATAATCACGTTCTCGATTTTATAACTACACAACCTAATGCTAACGAGTTTATATTTTTTATTATGATTTACTTTTAGTCAATAGTCATGATAATGAATCCATATTCTTAACTTTTTTTAAGAATATTTTTTTTAATCGAGAACGTCATTATTATTATTCATGTAGGCAAAAATATACTCTAATAACAAAATTTTATTTATAATTTAATAAATATTTAACTTATTCAAAACCACAAATTTTTTTTAAAAGCAAACTTATTCGAGTAAAGAATATATTCTATCCAATAATTTTTAATTACATTTAAAAAAAAATCACTCGAATTATTTGATAAAAGATAATTATTTAAAGAACAATCTAATAAATACATTTAGTAAAATTAAAATTTTAACAAAATATTTTATGATAACACTAGAATCCAAGCATCGTAACCTAGTTATTTGATTAAACTTAACACGTTTCAAACAAATGATTGAGGGTTATTTTTTAGCATATATTTAATTATGTTAAAAAATATCGTAATTTTTCCTGCAAGCTTTTTTTCATTTTACAACTAGGTTAAGACATGAGTTATGTCTGGATTTTGTTGTTATCTTTGATAAATGTATTTTTTATAATTTTCTTTAAATACTTATCTTTTCTAAAATACTTCCATTGAGTTTTAAATAAAAAAATTATTGAAAATATTGAATATAATATATTATTTATTTAAATAAGTTAAATTTTTGTTTAAAATTTAAAATAGATTTTTTATGATTTTGAATAAGTTAAATATTTATTTAAATAAAAGATAATTTTTTATTAAAAATATATTGTTCGGTAACATATAATAATAATCAAAAAAAAAATTAAATACATTGTTTGTTAACAAATGTAAGATATTAAATTTTTAAGTAAATGGATTGACTCGTGACATTTAATCTTTCGAAGAGAGTTTGTTTTTTATCAACTCATTTGTCATTTTTATAATTAAAGTTAATTCAAGGTGGGTGTTGAATTAAATATTCTATTCAGGTGTGCGAAACTCGCCGAATGGTCGGGCAACAATAGTACAGGTGGTACTTGTGCCGTTGTCTGACACCTCCTTCGACCTTAGGGTCCGCAGTTCGACTCCAGCTAGACGCATAGGTTTAATAGGTTTAAATAAAATTTCCTATGCATTGTAAAAAGGTGAGTGGGTCCTCCTTTGTGGCCCACAACCCCTTGATCTTAATACAAACGAGTCGTTCTTTGAAAAAAAAAAAAAANAAAAAAAAAAAAAACACTCGCCGAATGAAGGTGGGCCTGTCCCATATGGTAAATAATGTATAGAACCTCGGAGATAGAAGATGGGCCTCTCCTTTTTAGTTTTTAATTTTCAATTTTCAGATTTAGTTTTAGTTTTTTTTTTTTTTTTTTGCTAAAGGAGATAGGAGATGGGCCTGTCCTTCAAATTTTAATCTCACCTTATTTTTTAACTGATCAATGTAGAGAGAATTGAAATAGCAAAAAAAAAAAAAAATATTAATTTATTGATCATCCATAGCACAAATTCCAGATAGCTGGAAGGAAAATGTTTGAGAAAAAAAGAAGTGATACAAGAGAAGTAATTTAAGAGACAAAGAGCAGAATACAAAAAAAGGTTAGGTAGATAGTGCACAACTCAAACAATGCATTATAAAATGAGGAGTCTCTAAATAAAGATTGAGTACTTAAACTTGGTCTTGGTTCTTAACGTCCTCATCTTTGGGATCCATCACTTGAACATGAGTCTCTGCAACATTGTGAATAGTTGGTGGTTGTGTCACAGTGGTTAACTTAGCCATGTCGATTGAATGATCCGACACCGTTTTAGATTTCTCTGTCTTCTCAACCACAGGAGTTGTGTAATACTTGAATATTATGTAGAGTATCATTTGAACAGCTCCTAAGAATGCACCCATTACATTTGGAAGCTTCAATTGTTCCAAATAATAAAATAAAACATTATGTAAAAAATGTTAATATATTGCCGACATCAACAACAACAAAGCTCCTAAGAATTCTTTTCTACTTTTTGTTCCTTACAACATTTTAGTGGGTCCAATAATGCTAACCAAATAAACGAAATATGTGTGTACGGTTCAAAATCATATATTCGATGCCTTTTTTACTACTACTACTACTTTTTTTTATTACTTTATTAAAGGAAACCAGCCATAATAATTTAATCATAAAATGTTGTGCTGTCCTTTTATTATATGCCTTAAAATGGTTAAAAGTGAATAAAATAATCTAAGAATGATGATAATAAAAAAAAAAAAACTAACCGCAACGTAGAAGTCTTTGATAGCTAGACCGTAGAAGAGCCAGGTGAGAGCACTTAGTGTAAGAAACAAGGATAAAGAGAAAGGCATAAACTCCACACTTCTTGTTCGTACCACCACTCTCTGCACCATTTTTTACTATTATTTCAATTTCTCTTACTATATTCATTCATTTACTGAAAATAAAACCAATATATATATATATATATTCAATTTTGTTTATTCAATTTAATAATATGTAGAAATATTATGGGATAATATACGTACGTACCAATATACTCAAAGGAGCTGCGAAAACACTGACGGAAAATCCAACACATATCCCTCCAAGAACTTTCTCACGTGTTGATCCTTTGGTTAAGAGCTCACAGACAAGAACAATGATCGCAAAACACACAAAATTCAAGAGACCAAGAACCTTCAAAGTGGATATCTGCAACATCGTTTCAACAATCTTGGTTATGAGTAAACCGGATACAAATATTAGGTAGAGAGAGAGAAGTGTTTTAAGACGTACTCTAGTTTTCTTGTTAGCATAAGATATGAAAAGGATGATGTAGATTGATTCGATGAAACAACCAACAGAGTTTATGGTAATGAGAAGAAAGCCTGAGCCATCTTTTTGCATAGCGTAGTAAATCCAAAGCATCGCACTAAAAAGTGCAGAAAGATAAGGAAGAGACTGAAATCCTTCTGTAGATTTCTTCTTGCATATCCTTACAAAAGTCAGCCTATAATAAATAATATATTCATAACAAAAACCTTTTAATTTGTTCCAGAAACAAAACAAAAACGATAAACTTTGTAAGAAAGCATGTCGATGATACTTACACTGGAGCCAAGAACACGATGAATGATATGATGTTACCTGCAAAAGATTTAGAGCCATATAGAAAATAGTATTTAATTATAAATTCTCTGTAACGTGTAATAAACAACAACATTACTCAAAGTGCATGTGAAATAGAGCTTGCTTGCTTGCTAGTATATTATTATATCTGAGGTAAATATACGTACCCATGATACCAAAGACAAATGCCCATACATTGTGATTTAGAGCCATTTCTTGATTAAGAATTATCCAAAATATCAAATACGAAAGAGATAGATAGAGCTATTAAAGCCTCTTCCTAACTCAACTGAAAGCCAAAAAAGCTCTAGTTTTGTGAGTTTTAAGCTACGATTTTACAATTGCCAATGATGGGGAGATATATATATATATATATAGAAGGTTTCACATGTGAAAAGGGTGCAATGTTATTACGTTTAAGACGACATCGTTTCCAGAAAAAGAAAGAAACATCTCATCACATTATTGGTCTCATATATTTTCCAATTGATGTTTTGTTTTTTTAATGTAAAATATATGACATTTTCATGTGGTACGCACTCTTGGCTGGCGTCTATTATATTAGTATCAAACCTTCTTTTTTTTTTTTAATGCCAAACCTAGATTTATATTTTTTAGCAAACGTTCTAATACGAATTATAACCAAAATAAAAATAAAAAAATCTTCTTTTGAAAAAGAACAAAAAAAGGATGGTCGATAGAGGTTTATGTTTAAAGTCATTAAACGAGTGGTTACTTACTGTTTTGGGCGCAACCAATAATCCCCCATAATCGGCTATTAAGCTTTCTAGATGACCATTAAAGTAGTATAAATCATTCATTATACGCTTTTACATTCAATTAAAAATCACCTTTTAAAAGTATACGATTCTCTAATACTTGATCAGAGAATTGGACCAGAGGATTCTCAAAATACATTTTAATGTTACATACATTAATTACCCAATCATATTACACAGTCCCACACCTGTATTAAGTAATTTCTTTGTAAAATTTATATGATTTGCAACTATGTGTATCAAAGTAATCATGAGAATGGAAATCTATCACTCATGAGGTAATAAATTAGGTAAAATGACAGGATTTGGGAGAGAAATTAGGTATATGAAAATAACGCAAAAACAAATTAAATAAAACGATAAAGAAAAATAACTAATATTTGATAAATTTTAATTCTATCATTCATTTAATTAACTGTTACCTGAAAGGTGATTTTTCTCCATAACATGTGTTTTGTTTCTTATGTAACATATCTAATTTATCACATCACATGATATTGTTCTAACCAAAACTTAAATTTAGTTGTAATAGAAAACCTTAACTCCAGCTTCCATTCTAATACATTCAATTGCTATTGTCAATATATGAAGAATGTGAATGTATATTATGACAATGAAGAAGTTAATAACATAAAAGAAAAAAGCATAATGTAAGAAAGAAAAAGTCAGTCACATCGAAGATGCCACAAAATGGTCCAACACAAAGGTCCAAACTTTTAAAAAATCGTAACCGTTGATCACTTCTTTTGTTCATCGTACCATAGTTTATGTTGACCATTAAAGTAAATATAAATGATACATTTCACATTGGCTCTGCGCCACGTGTACCATAGTTTCTGTTGCTTATGAGCACCATTTTACTCTTATGATTTGGCAGCCAAAATTAGGTCTGTAACTAATATACTCCACAACAATGATATTTATGTTTATCTCTTCATCTTATTTTTGTTATTAAATTTGATATCAAAACACTCTTTTATTATTATTTGGATTATTGAGTGGCTACTGTTTAAAAATATTTTATAGTTACTCAATTAACTATAAAGTATAACCACTAAAAGTTTTTTAAAAAATGATCACAAAGAAATATACTAAGAAAAAGAGTTGTATGTATTGCGTTTTATCTATAACGTGAATGTGGTGTGGGTATAGGTAGGATTCAACATCATACTTGTCGATGTTCCACTTGGCTACTTTTCGTGTTATCTAAATTTATCGACAGTTACACTAATGAATGATTTCGTATCAAATTGAAATTTACTCACTAATCTTTTTCTTTTATCGACTAGTTTTTTAACAAATAAGTACGTTTTTACCCAAATAAAAAAACACTAATAAGTACGTAAACTTATTGTTTTACGAGAAGACACTCATATGGGAATATTGTTTTATCTATTTGAGCTGACAAGTTAATTAGTCACCAATTCAATTTGAAAGAGAAAAACCTTCCTCGTTCTATTCAATAAAATACATATATATTGTTTTTCTAGTTATCAAATATAAATATTGTTATCAACACAAAATTGGTCGAAGTTGTAATAGGGTTACTACTACAACTACCGTTATCCAAATTCGATTTTTATTGGGGTGGATATTCACATATTATCAATATATATATATATATATATATATATTGTTTTCATAGCTCTAAGGAGCAATCTAAAAATAAAATTCAAAAATCATTTTTTTCAGATTCTTAAATAATTAAACTTGCAATTGTAGTTTTAGAAAGGGTATTTAAATGTCTTTCGTTATTAACATTCTAAATCAAATATCTAAATTTGGTAAAAGTCAACATTTCATACTCTTTATGTAATTAAATAAGCAAGTAAATTTTAATTAAAAAATAAATTTTATAAATCATTATCAAATTGAAAAAATTATTATGAAATATAGATTCTATAATTGATTAGTATGGAAAACAAAAGGCTCGTGAGAAACGTAGGTCTTAAATATTTGTAATTTTTGGAGTAAATTTGGTTTTTTTTTTTAACAATATTTCTTCATCTAATCAAATTTTTGAAAAACTAAATTCCAAAAAATATGTTTTTGGAGAAGTTTTTAAAATTTCACTAGAAAATAAAAACAACATAGTACTTTTTTTTTCTTCAAAATTTAGATGGACTTTTTCATTTGTAACTTCTTTTAACAAAAACAAATTAATACCTTCTTATTAATTATATAGTATAGAAAAATTATAATCCTTATATATATCAAAACATATATTATTGAAGGTCACATCTCAAATCCATGATTTTTCTATGTTATTTTTAATTTTAAAATTTAATATTTTAAACTTACGTTCAAACAGATTTATATTTAGTTCTTTTTAATTGATTATTACTATTCGTGTTGTCAAATAATATATTCTTATTACAAATTATTTATAATTTAAATAAATATTTAATTTACCCTCTTATATATTAAAAGAGATACCATTAGAGGGCACATGTCAAATCCACAATTTTTCTATGTTATATTTACATTTAATAAATTAATATCTTAAACCTATTATCAAACAAATTTATGTTTAATTCTTTTTTAATAGATTATTATTATTCGTGTTACCAAACAATACATTCTTAATAAAATTTATTTATTTATAATTTGAATAAATATTTAACTTATAATATTATATATATTAAAAGTACAGATGTCACATGTCAATCACACAACTTTTTTACTTTAAAAATTTAGTATATTAAACCTCTTACCAAACATATTTATATTTAATTTTTTTATTTGATTATGATTATTCAAATTGTCAAACAATATATTTTTATTAATAAATAAAAAAACTAATTTGTTCTAATAACCAATATATTCTATTAAATATTTTCAGTAAAATATTTTTATTTAAAAGTCAATTGAATTATTGTATAAAAGATAAATATTTAAAAAAAAACTAATAAATATATTTAATTAAGTAAAAATTAACAATATTTTTTATGATTAAAATAAAACCTGGAAGAAAACAAAAAACGTATCTCATAAATTAATTTTTGAATGAGACAAACTTATATAAGCTTGTATTTTTACATTATTTAGTGTTTATTATTGAAATAAAATTTAGAAATTATTAATAAATTTATATGTATTTTCAATAATCATTTGATATTTTATAATTATTTTATTTATTAATATTAAAAAATAATAAATTATAGAAATTGAGTTTTATATATTTATTTTAACAACTATACACAATCAAATTAAATATTAACAATAAAATAAGATATTAATTCAAAAATGTAAAAAAAGTTGTCAAAAAAAAAGAAGAATTCGAAAACAAAAATCAAAGTTCAAGTTTGTATAAAAATTACAATCTTCAATAAAATCAAAAACGAAAAACTAAAATCTAAAACTTAAAACTACCGGCCTTACTAATCTTGTGCTCTCTTTTACTTTACATTGTATATATATACAACTTGTATACGATGTATCCATCTTCTTATTCAATTGCTTGCGAATACTTTTAACTTTTTCTAAACCAAAAACTAACATAGTCTTGAATGTAAACCTTAATATGCTCAGTTTTTTTTGACAAAGTCTTCTTAGAAGCTTTTCAAACTGATGTTGCTTCCAAAATAAGCCTTAATAATCATATTTGAAAGATGATATAAAAATCAAATGATTATATAAATTTGAGATCTGAAAATTATATATATATATATATATATATATATATATATATTCTATCATTAAAAAATTATTATATACATATTATCATATAGTATTTAAAAAATAGTATATATTGTTCCACATACATATGTGCAAGTTATTTAACCTAACAATTTCATTGGTCCTGGTCTAGAGAGGACTAATTACATGCAGAGTCCAAAATCTTAAAAAGCTTCTCGAGCTGAACCAGAGAAGAAGAAGAATCATGAAAAAGTCAACACAACTTTTTTCTTGGACAACAAACAATACAAAGGTAAAGAGAGTTTCTGAATTATTGCATTTTATTCATTCTTTTCTGCCATTTTTGGATTATAATAATTGCTTATTTATACTGGATAAGAGCTAGTTGTTTTCTAGTCTCACAATGGCTATGGAGCTCTACGTTCAACCTTCTCTCAACATTTCAATCTGCGTTACTATTAAGTTAACTGAAAGGAAATATATTCTATGGAAGAATCAATTCAAATCATTCTTATCTGGACAAGGTCTGATAGGGTTCGTGAATGGTGTTTATCAATGTCCAACACCTACTCTAGCAGTACCTGTCATAGATGGCCAAGCTCGTGAAATGCCAAACCCCGACTTTCTCTTATGGATGCATTCTGATCAGGTTGTCAAGTCCTGGTTCCTAGGTTCTTTCTTTGAAGACATCCATAGTATAGTTGTCAACGTTGAAACATCAAAAGACGTATGGGTTACTCTCGCAAAACATTTCAACATGGTTTCATCTGCAAGGCTCTTCGAGCTTCAATGAAAACCCATCCATAATTCGAGCTTCAATTATTAAGGCCGAGTTCTGAACCTATAATATCCCAAGCTGAAGTGAAGAACTCGGCGGAAAACCCATCCGGACCCGGGGTTTTACGGTTGGGAAGAGCCAACAGAGCTTCTTTAATCTCCATTGAAGAAGGTATAACCGAGAGTCTGTCAGTGAGAGCTTGATCACAGAGGAAATCTAATAAGGACCGCATATGGTCGATTGAATATGGAACGATATCCCGATTTCTAGTTCCCAACAGATCCTTATAGTAAGTCTGAACAAGAACCTGAAAACCCTCGGGGTGATAAATTCTAATCCCATCACCGTCCAAGAGAGAGTGAATGGTGTTACAGGAAACATTGGCTTTAACCGCCTGATGATAAAACCGGGTATTTGAATCGCCTTCCTTAAGCATGTTCACTCTCGACTTTTTCCGATATAACGTTTCTTCCGTCGCAATCCAAAAGTTCCAGACCTCATGAGCCTGCTTTTCTTCCTAAAACAGAGACGGGGAAGGATGAACATGCAGTCTTTGCTGACATTCAACTAAAGCTTCAAAAGCCTCCTTTGTTCTCCTCGGAATATCTGAGAAGCTAGAGTTATTCAACGATTTGCATACATACTTCGCCAATCTCAAACGCTTGATTAGAACCTCCATTTTTGACCCTAGAGACAGAACATCAAACCAAGCATCTCTAAGGAAAATCTGGTAATTGGGATGAGAACCCAGAAAATCAAAGTATCGAAAGGGTACCCGTCGACTATGTTGAATGATTCCCATTGAAACAACGCACATCGAGTGATCAGAAACCCCATTAGATTCAAAGAGGGCATAAGAAGAAGGGAACTGCTCCAACCATAATTCATTTGAGAGAGCTCGATCAAGCTTACGGGAAATAGGATTGCGAGGTTGCTTGTTTGTCCAAGTAAACCAACAGCCCCTATACGGAAGATCCATAAGCTGACAAGTCTCCGAACAGTTTTGAAAATTAATCAAACCCAACCGAGAAGTTACAAATGGGAAAACGGAATACATTCCCCTTGCATTGAGGACTTGGTTAAAATCACCTAAAACCACTAGCGGAGTATTCTGAGAGAGAGGGGGTAATGACAACACAACCAACTGATCCCATAGGCTTCGACGTTCAGGTTCCGAGTTTCTGGCATATACAAATACATCGTTAAAATCCAACAAAGAAGCAGGAACCGATACACCACATACTATGCACTAATCGGACTGAGAGAGCACAACCACCAAAACTGAAGATTGCCAAACTAAAACCACTCTTTTATTCAAAGTTGAGGGAGAATAATTGCCAACAAAAGGCCACCCCGGAACACAAGTATACAGTGTCTCAGACAACTTATCTTCACGAATTCGGGTTTCTAAAAAACCTCCAAGGAGGGGATTAGTTTTCCTAATCCATTGAGTTATAGCTCTCCGCTTACTCTTTGCATTTAAGCCTCTAACATTCCAGGTAAATATCATGGATGTTACAAAAATGGGGACACAAAAAAACGGAAGAGAAGATTAGTGATGAAGCAGGTCGAGGGAACCCACCCTATCTGCTATACATCCCTTAGTAGACAAAATATCTTCAGAATCGATAATAACTATTTCTGGTGATTGCAAATCATTAAGAATTTGTTGTCTCAACAATCTTATAGCCCTCTTATGAGCTTTAACTGATAACTTTGGTTCAGGTAGAAGACGAGGTCCAATCCTCTCACGCAAAACCTGCTGCGAATGAGCAACTAAATCATCTTTCCTTCGCAGATTGCTCGAAGAGAGGGAATGATCAATCCTATTGAGAGAACTACTAGGAGGGCAAGCTGATACTGGTTTAGAACGATGGGCAACCAATATCCAGGGAGCCTCAGAAGAGTCCGCAACCGAATCAGATATAATCGGAACTATAGAAGGGACGGGTGTAGTAACATAAGCTTCTTCCGAAGAGTGAACTTGCGTCGAACCAATTGGAAAAACCGCCTCTGCCAAAACGGAATCAGTTTGAATAATCTCAACTCGCAGAGGTAGAGTTTTCACCCAAATTGTCAAATCCATAGGGGGCACTAGGGGAACCAAGCGCTGGAGTAGAAGGTAAGGGACAATGTTGGATTAAGTGACCAAACTCGTTACACAAAGGGCAGTGAACAGGTATATGATGATACTTAATATTAACCATAATAGAAGAACCAAACTTGTCACGAACTCGAACTGCTTTCCGAAACTCTCCAGCCAATTCCATAACAACCTTAATTTTAACGAACCCCTCACGATTTGGAGTAAGCAGAACTTTCCGTATATAAAGGCAATCCTATACCAGAGGCAATAACATTTATACCTTCTAGAGAGAACATAGACGAAGGAACATTCCCTTAACAACAATCAGACCATGACCTCCCCAAATTGGGTTTAACTCTGCAAACATTTTACCCGGAGGAGGAGGAGATCCATGGAAATGAGCTACTAAGTGATCCTTCCAAGTGTCATCTGCCTCAAATCGAACTGAATCTGGGGCACATATTGAGGGAACGCCATTCTCCATAGTGGAACGGGAAGCAGTCCAGTGAAGATTCATGATTAAGCTTGGCCTCGTAGCAGGAACATAGGATTGATGGGCAGGAGACCCACCTGAAGCAGAGGGAGTCTCTTTAAGAAGAACCGAATAAGAAGGTAAAACCGTAGCAGATGACGATTTGAGCTCTTGTGGAATCAACACTAATAGAGGATTGAGATGGAACTTCCCAAAAGAAATATTGGGGCTTAGATGAAAGACCGCAAGAAGATCCGACGAAATAGACAAAATTTCTTTATATGGAGGGATCTTCATCGCTGATGGAATCACCGACGTGGTCATGAAAACCAGATGAGAGAGAATGAGGGATTATCACCGGAGAAGATGAAAGAGACCGCCGAAATCAAGAAGCGCCAAATAATCATCCTTTGCTATAGTGATGGCGTTGTAGGGTGGATTTTTTTTTCTTATTATACTGAAAGTGTATGTAGTTCCAAGTGTTTTTATATATTAGCTCTTATTAGTATTTTTTTCCAATTTATATAAACTATATATACATGACTAACACAAAGAATGGAATATGTAGTAAAATAAAACTCTTTTGAACCTTGGTTGATAAAATAGGGTGATCTAATATGTTTAGTAGGATATTAAAATTATTAACTAGGGAAACAATGAACCTTAATATGATTATTTGATCCATAATTTTAACTCAACTCCCAATGTTTTTAGTTTTGGATTTTTTTCTAAAATTTGATAACATTTATTAGAATTCATGTGTTTTAATTATACCTTCTTTTGGGTTTTCACAATTTACTTATGGAAATTGATAGAGATTTAATTAATTCAATTTGAATAACACTCCATATCAGACGAGTTCTTCTAATCCAGCTGGTTCTGGTGTTTGGCTTGTCACCCAGAGGTCGCTAGTTCGACCCTCGTCTCACGTAGTTTTAGGATTTAAAGAGAGTGGATCCTCTTTGTGGCCACATGTTGAAAAAAAAAAGAATAACACTACATATCAATAAGTGATCATTAGATTAATGAAAATAGTAATTGCATAACAGTAGTTAGATTTTAAATTCACATAGACATAATTTACAAATATATCTCATGATTTTTTTCAAAGTAATGGGAATTAAAAAAATCAGTTGCTTGATCAATTTGTCATTTCTCTTACTAATGTTTTATTTTCTCAAATCATCTATATGCATGGTTACACCCAAAGAGTTGAGTTATAATTCATAAAGAGAACTAACCACTAGTTCCAATTTTATATTTATTTTGTTCCATAATATAAAACTTTCTAGGTGAATGTACAACTTTAAGAAAATTTTTTTTATATCAAAAAGTTATTAATAAAACATTAGTAATAGTTTAAAAGTTAAAGAAAAATTGTTTACTAAAATATTATTGATTGGTCAATTCAATATTTAATGGAAGAAAATTTAAAATTTATATTGATATTTGTAAAAAAATTATATTTTAAAACAAAATTAAAAGAATAAAAGATTTTACATAATGGAATCGAAGGAATATGATTGAAAATTGATCACATGAGTTCCAATGATGTCTCGTGATCAGTGTCTCTAAATATGATAAGTATAGTACAAAACTTAAATCAATGTCAGAGTTTATTGGGTATGTGTGTGAGAGAGTGAAGATAGAATGAGTGTAAAACTGATTGGAATGAGTCATCACTTTGCTTATTTTGTTTTTACTGTCGTTTTACCATTCCAAGATTGGTCTCTTGGGTAAGTGCAGATTCAATGATCACATGACGCTTTCTACTCTTTTAGACACAAGCATAGAGACCGATTGTATTGTGCCGTGTGTTCTCATGCCACTTGTCACACCATGTCTCGATGCTCAACTTTTCACGCTTTTTTTTTTTTTTTTTGTATTATTACATCTTTTCAGTGTCACTCTAATTCAATTGTTTTGTTTGTTTTTTGTTGAACATTAATGTGAATTCTATTATCAATTTTATCATCCCATGAACTAAAGTTGCTGCCAATTTTATTGTAGAAATGGTATTTAATTTTGACTTAGGTATGATTTGATAGGAACAAACAAGAATAAGTACGAGCATGAAGATCCCACACCTAAATGACATATATGATCCCACTCTTAAACACGAATAGATTATAGAGCTTCAATGATATTAATGTTCCTAAGTAAATCTAGTGAAGAATTTTCAGTTATAGTGTTAAACTACATTAAATAATAAATCAAAGGCTCAAAGTTCCCTTGAATATTATCACACAAAAAGTTCCACTGGCAAGTTTTTGCATACTATATGGAGCATTTTTTACATGGTATTTTTAAGCATCAAATTAGCCTTTCAATGATTCAAAATTTTATAGCTAACTAATTTTAGGATAGATTCATCCACTAGTCTAGTATATAGCTTTTCGTTAGTTCTTCATTGATTAAATCATAGAATCGAAATCTCCAAAGTGGTCCCAATCTCAAATAAAATAGTTCAGTTTTTTTTTTTATATTTATTATCAACAAGAACCAATAATTTATTAATTAAGAATACTAAATTAACAGAAAAAGTTGTTAAAACTACTAATATCAAGGAACAAAAACTATGCAAGGTTGAAATCTAAAGTGCATGATAATGACATAAAACAAAACAAACAAAAATGATATTTCAAGAGCTCTGAGTAGAAACTTTTGATATTATTATTAGTCTAAATTGGCTAAGAATCAACGATTAGAAAGTTAGTTAATTATTGATTTAATTGACTATATTTTATATTATTTTGGTACTTGTAAAGACAGAAAAAAGAAAGAATGCCTTATTCGATGGTGCATCCAACCAAGCAAAATGCCTTTTAACAGAATCTTTGAGAATGGAAATTTGAATGATTTTCTCATTAGTTATGACTATGTACAAAACTATGTGTAGTGTGTATATCTTGAAATATAACATTCTGATAAATATTGTTTTGAAATTTAAGTTTTTGTTTCACAAAATATATAATTTAATGTGGAATTCTGGAGTTTTCTTTTGCAAATTTCCTATCGCCAATACGGTATATACATTTGCAAAGTTTGCTAAACATAGGTTTCTAGTAAGATTTCTCATGACTTTGTTTCCGATTAGAAATTTTCTATTCTTTAACTGCACATATTTCAATTTGTGAGTATGCAATATTTTTCAAAGTAGATTTTTAGTTTATATATATAAATTAGGAGAGTATCCGTAGTATTCACATGTTATATTTTATAGGTTATCAATATAAGTTTTGTGATACAAAATATTTTAAACTTAAAATTTGACTATTAATCATTTGTATATCTAATTTCTATAAATTTTAATTTTATGATCCTAATATATTTCATCTTTTTCAAATAACTATTTGATTTTTATTTTTTTCTAACATTTATATATATATATATATATATATATATTATTTGTTCCATTTACATTTTCATTTCTTATCTATATTTTATCATTTACTTGTCTCTGTTTAACGTAAATTGTTATTTTATTAGTTTTGAATATTTAAAATATATATATATATATATATTTTTTTTTAATTTGTAGTTTTATAGTTTTTTGATATTTTAATTGTAAAAATTTACTAACCAATGTCTTTTATTTTAACCAAATGAGTTTAATCAGATAATTCATTTAGAATCATGCGACTCAAGGATTCACGATGATCTAACCATTATAAACTTGAACTTCACAGACAAAGACAGTGGTTAGAAGACAAGAGCATACTTATCATCCTCATTATTATTTTCAGAGCGATGATCATAACAATTAAAACATACCATCTTTTTGAGAAATAAAACAATAAAACACATATTATAGTAGATCTTCACTTATGTTTAATATTTGTTATAAGACTACAAACAAATGACCTATATAAGTATCATTGTCAAGGAATAACATGATGAGGTCTATAGAGAAATATTAATTTTTTATAAAGAGAAGTGAGTGATAACCTTTGAAAGTTTATACAATTTTTTTAAAAAATTAGACTATTACAAGTAAGTTATATAGTGAAAATGTTAGACAAATTATAAGAAATTAAAAGAGAAACTCATTAGGTTATGAAATTAATTAGTGCTTAGTGGGATAGTGGATAATAAGTAATTGTTACTGTATTTTTTATGTTTCAACAATATTATTATTATTATTTTTGTAATACTTTTGTTATAACTGAGAGTTATATTTTTCAGTTTAAGTTTATTACTTTCAAATCATTAGTTTATACCATATTTTACCATCTATTTATCTCCATTATGCATTACTTATTTTATTGTTATTAGTACAAAATATTCTTTTGTATATTATAATTTTAATTTTTATATGAAACTTTATCAACCAATATTCTTATCTCAATGTATAAATTTAGTTATTTTTGTTTGTTTCAAAATTGATTTATTTTTTGTTAGTTCAAGAGATGAATACTTCATTGAAATTTTATACTGTTTAATTTTTATTATTTCAAATTTAAATTCTAAAATTATTTATTTATAAAAAGCAAATAGTGAGTTACATTTATTTTTATTTATCATTTAAATATTTAAAATACATAATAGTGATTTTATATAAAATTAATGATTTAATTATTTATGTATCAAACTTAACATCTAATATTATTTATGTCTAAGAAGAATAAATAATATATATAACTTCTAATATTATTTTTAAAAAAATTGAATCAAACCAATTTTTTTGATTTTTGGTTCAAATTTGGTTTTTTATAAGTAATATGTTGGAAAGAAATTAAAGTGTTAATCGATTTTTTTTAAAAACCAAAATTTATAAAAATATACCAAATTAACTGGATTAATCATATCAAAATTGAATAAACTAAAATTATCTAAAAAGATTTAAAAAATATCTGATTTACTCGATTGAAAAAAATGGACTAGTTTAGTTAAATTTTTTTAAATCGAATTAATCGGTATCCGACATTTTAGTTGGTTAAATTAGGTTCCTTGGCAAACAGTATCATCCCGCGATCAGAAGGTGGGATAGGTCTAAAAGATTTTAAGCATTTCAATATTTCCTTGCTTACAAAACAAGCATGGCGTATCATATGCGTTGGAGAGGAATTCTTGAAGGAAAACATTTCTTAATGGATCATATGCGTTGTGCACTAGGTAATGGGGAGTTTATCAATGTCTGGTATGATAATTGGTTACTAAATCAACAGGGACGCTTTAAGCCAGCAAGTGGTCTAGGAAGAATTTCCCATTCGAACCTTACAATTTCGGATTCATTTAATGTGCATGCCTTACAGTGGAACGTTGAGCTTATATCCCAACTTGTTTGTGCAGAGAACGTCAATCGAATTCGAAACATCTCACTTATGCATCCCGATCAAGTTGATTATCAGATCTGGACATGCACTAAAATTGGATCTACATTGTCAAAAGCGGGTATAGGGCTCTCCAAGCCATGACAAGAGATTAACAAACTGAAGCAATAGAGACTTGTGGTCCTCAACTCCTATCAAAGAAGGTATTCAAAGACATTTTGGATTTAAAATATCCCCCTAAAATTAAGTTATTTCTTTGGAAAACCCTCCATAACGGCCTACCCACTCTAGAAAATCTGAAACGAAGAAAATTCAAGGTATGGGATGACTATCCGCGATGTGGAGAGCCTGAGAATGTCCCTCATTTCTTATTACAGTGTCGTGTGGTACAAGAGATTTGGGCCCTGGCTCCTTTGCAACAACCTCAAAATATATCAACGTTGCAGTCCTTAGGCGAAATATATCAAGCTTTCATGGCCCATGATAATTCTCACACTTTACTATTTCCATTCTTACTGTGGCAGGTTTGGAAATCAAGAAATGATCTCCTCTATGAAGAAAAGCTTCGGTTTATCCGGTACATCATTAATTCGTCATAGCGGATCGCTTGGCATGGATGCAGGCAAATGAGACAGAAAGCAACTGCCATGTGTCATCCTTGTTATGTTTGTTATACATATGTTTCCTGGAACTCACACTCAGACCAGGTCGGTATAGCGTGACTTATAAGAAATAATAGAAATGATATTATAATTCGGGGTAGAGGCAGTCTTAACGGGACAATATCACCGATCGCAACAGAGTCCATGANCAATATCACCGATCGCAACAGAGTCCATGACAACGTCTTTAGCTGTTAAGCATCTCTCAGCATTGAATTATGGTAACATCATTTTCTATATTGATTGTAAACAGGTTCACGACCTACTCAAGTTTAATACGGTAGCAAGCGACTCAAGAGCAGTGACCAATCTGATGCATCATCCTCTTAAACATCACCTTCATCGGATTTCAAGGATAGCTAGGGAAAG